>CAUYQU010044244.1:0-49342 GCA_963574635.1 Cheracebus regulus
TCCTTTTCTCTCTTTTTCTAAAATCTCTTCCTCTTTCTTTCTCTTTCATTTTTTTCTTTCTTTTGCAATTTCTTTCTTTCTCCTTTTCTCTCTTTTTCTAAAATCTCTTCCTCTTTCTCTTTCATTTTTTCTTTCTTTTGCTGTTTCTTTCTTTCTCCTTTTCTCTCTTTTTCTAAAAAAAAAAAAAAAAAACTTATCTTTCCTTTGAATGATCTTCTTTACTTAAACTCCTCTCTCCAATGTTAGCTTAATCATATGAGGAAGATAGCAAAAAAAGACCCTTCACCCTTCCCTATATCTACATTCCATTGATTTATCTTTCAAAATTTCCTAACATCCGGTCAAATGAGTCACTGCATGCTTTTCAAATGTGTCATGTGCTTCCCCATTACCATAACTTTACTCATGTTATTTTCTCTGTCTGGAATCGCCTACCAACTCTCTACCTGTAAAAATCCTTCTCATTCTTGAAAACCTATCTCAAGAGTTTTCTTGTATAATGCCCAGCCTCATTAGTCCACCAGATAGGAGCTTTCTTTCCTTCCAGTTTCACTTATTTCGTTTGACTTAGCTGACTTTACACTATACATTTCTCATATACTTTTCTTTAGCTTTCTAACATTTAGGGCGCTCCTTGAGGGTAAGGATTGTGTCTTACTTTGCTTTATTTGCAGCACCCAGCTTTTTCTGGCATACTTTTGAATTGCCTTGAGCCTGAAGTTCATTATAGGTGAACTTTAATACCTATCAAATGGGAACACATGTATGCCTGACTCTCCCTCTCCTTCTCCCTCATCCATTGCATCTTTGAGCTCTTTTAAACATGTCCCCCTAACATATTTTAAATCTATCTTCTATTCACAATTTCCACTTCCTTGGTTCAGACCCTCATTATCTCTCACATAGATAACTTCAGAATCCCCCAAACCCCTCTTCCTGCCTTCAAAACTGGTGACTCTAAAAGGCATATCTCCCCTCTGCTTAAAACTTTTCAATGGCTTATCAAAGGCAATGAAATGAAGTTCCAGTTTCTTTTATGACATAAGAGGCTCCATATAATCTAGCTGGGCTCATTTCTCCTGTCTTAATATCTCTCAGAATTGACACTTTTTCTGGTCATGCATTCCTTCTCAACCCTAACGAAGAAAAGTAGGACTGGCTATGTGGTGGGCATTTATTGTTTTTGTCTGCTTATTCTTCCTCTTATTCTAGAATCCTGCATTTCTAACTACATTGTTAACCAGTTAGAATACTTCATTTTTTTCTCCAAGACATGGCCCAAATAGACTCTTTCCTGGGACTTTCTAAATGGAGCTGTGTAATAAGAGTTCCTGTTTTGACTCTGGAGCTAAAGGTTGAGAGCTCAGAGCTATGTTCTACCCTGTGAAAATAAAGGCAATTAATTCATGGAGTCAAGCAGAAACAAGGCATTCAGAGCAAGTCATTCACATCGCCCTGGACATTCTGGCTCTGATTTCCACACTCACACCAGGTTTGTTTGTCCAATGCTTTTTGTTCCAAGCACCATCCCAGGAGGTTTAGTTACCTGTAAGCATTTGGTTAATCTCTCTCTCTCTCTTCTCAGCTAGACCGTAAGCTCCCCGAGTGCACAACTATGTTTATTTTGTTCTCTGCTGGATCTCCAGCACCTAAATAAATATTTGTGGTTGACTGTGAGGCAGACCTGTGGGAGGAATGAAGAAGAATATTAAGGCCTCCCAGATGGGCTCCTGGTGGCCTGTCCAAGGTGGAACTTTGCATGGTGAGAAATGTAATTCAGTAGGAAAACAAAGAATTCCCTCATCCTCCTCTGGACTCTGAACAGGTGATCAGCTCAAGGTAAGATTTTCTTTCTATTAAGGGTCTGAAGCTTTGTACTTCCATAATAATAGACAGACATTATTTTGGATATACTTTCTGATGGGACAATATCATATTATTTATGAGACTTCAGTTTAGTTCCTCAGAACCCTTCTTCCCAACTAGAAACAAACTTCTTAAGAGTGGGTATATATGCCCAAGAGAATTGAAAATGCGGCCACACAAAAACTTGCACACAAATATTCATGGCACCTCCATTCACAATACTTAAAAATTAAAGAACCTAAAATGTCCATCAACTGATGAATAGATAAATAAAATGTGATATATCCATGTAATGAAATATCATTTGGTCATAAAAAGGAATGAAGTTCTGATGAATGCTACAATATAGATGAACCTTGAAAACATTATGCTAAGTGAAAGAAACTGGTCGCAAGGGACTACATACTGTATGATTCCATTTTTATAAAATATCCGTCTCTGATTTCCCTTCAGAATGAATAAATCTTTTGCCTTTTACCAAAATGTCCGGCATAGGCAAATCCATAGAGGCAGAATGTAGATTAGTAGTTACTAAGGGCTAAGAGGAAGAGGACAGGGAGTGACTGATAATGGGTATGTAGTTTCTTTTTGGGTATGAAAATGTTCTGCAGTTGGATAGTGGTGGTAATTGCACAACCTTGTAAATATACTAACTCTTACTGAATTATATACGCTTTCAAAGGGTGAAGTTTATGGCATGTGAATTACACGTCTATTAAAAAGAAGTTCTTAAAGGGTTAAAAAAAAACCCAGACCTTTTATACTTTATACAAAACCTCATATTTTCTATTTTTATTTTGTTCTCTTTGTTTTTATTTTTCTACTCTACTCCTGTGACAGACTGTTTCCTGTGTTGACCAGATCATGATTCTAGGGTTTTATTTTTGGTCAAGATATTCCGCTGCAGCCTTGCCACATTGAAGATGTGTTGGGCCTAGAGAAATTATTTTGGGGGGGAGAACTGGAATGGGGGCTGATTGAATAGCCCATAAGCAAGAATAATCAGACATCTTCATTGGAAGGTGTGAAAGGAGACCCAGAACTCCCATTCTCTCCTTCCCTTGCAAAACTCACAACCTCAACTCTACTCTCTGTCTTGAGATCATCAGGCCATGCTCTTTATCCCTGTCTTTATGACAGCTCCTACAAGAAGGTCCCAACTCCCAAGCTCCATAATTCCTTGATTTTGCCTCATCTCCCATCTTCTCATTTGCCAGTGTGTCTTCCAAAATCCATTGATCATTATCAACAACATCCTATATGATGTCAAAACCTTTTCTCTAGTTTCCTTCACCCTCTTGCTCTAACCAAGATGTGGTACCCTGTTGAGGGCCACCAGCTTTGAAGGTCATGTGAGAAATGATACCACCCATTACCTCCTCTGGCTCTAGTCTTCAGCAGACACCTGCGTGACTTCCTATTATGTCCTATAGATTCTAGTTCCTGGCCCACTGCCATTCTCTCCATCACTACCCCTGAACTAGTTCCTGATTATTTAAATGACCACACAGATAAACTTTGCAGTGCCTTTGCTTCTCAATTCCTTGATTTCCTCTCCTCCAAGGATCTTACATCTCAGCTGCCCACATTCATGCACACCCTAGATCTTATTATTCTCAATATCTGCACCACCTTCTATAATCTTAATTTTATCCATCTCTCTCCCTGATCACCACCTCCTTTTTCACTCCTTCTGGTATTCAATGTGAAAGATTCTCTAGCTCCATCGGGATCCTCAACCTATTCATCTCATCAGCTTCCAACAATAGGGACTGGTCAAATAAACCATGGCCTATCCAGGGACATATAACACTTGCAAGTATTGACTCTGGCGTCAAACAGCATGGGCTCTCCCACTACTCCTGCCATTGACTGGCTCTGTGACCTTGGGCAAACTGTTTAACCTTACTAAGGTTATTTGACGATTCTTATATGAAATACTGCAAGGTAACGAGCATGGTGCCAGACCTATTTGAGATTCTTAATAAAGAAGAATGATTAGTATGTTTAATAAGCACTGTATATTTTGGCAGTGTTCTTCCAGTAATAGCATCTCAACTTTACTTGAGAAATACCTCCTTTCCTGCTGCAGGAAAGGGCTAATCTCCAATCCAGCTCCATGAAATGGCACATCGCAAACCTCAGCCTGGTTGGTGGGAGCATTGGAAGCCCTAGAAATAGTGACTGATTCAAGCTGAGCCAAGCCAATGAAAATCTACACAGGCACTTTTTGTTAGAACAATTGGGACAGAGAGGTTCTCTACTGGATGTGGGACTGGTAGGACCTAAGCATGAAGGAAAGTGAGCCCACTTGAGAGCAGCCAACACCAAGAAAAAGGAAGGAAAGGATTAAAGGGAGGCTGGATTCTCAGGGGGTTGTCTGAGTCCTTGGGTTCAGCCATACTTAAAGTCTACCTCTAGATGTTTTAGCTTCATGGGCCAAACGGTTTCCTCAATGCTGCTTGAACCAGTTCAAGTTGGGCTCCTATTTCCTTCAGAGTTCCCACTATTCCATTATTATACAGTTGAGTGTTCCTGATTTGAGATGTCCGGCATCAGAAGCGTTGCAGATTTCAGATTTTTAAAAATATTTTTAGAATATTTTCATATATATATGAGATATTTTGGGCATGGGACCCAAGTCTAAATATGAAATTTATCTGTGTTTCATATAAACCTTATACACATAGCCTGCAGATAATTTTGTACAATATTGCATTTTGTTATTTATTTATTTTGAGACAAGGTCTCCCCCTATCACTCAGGCAAGAATGCAGTGACACGATCACAGCTCACTGCAGCCTCGACTTCCCAGGCTCAAGCAATCTTCCTGCCTCAGCCTCCTGAGTAGCTGAGACAATAGGTGCATGCCACCTTACTGGGCTAATATATTTTTTTATTTTTTGTAGCCATGGGGTCTCACTCTCTTGCCCAGGCTAGTCTTGAACTCCTGGGCTCAAGCAATCCTCTCATCTCAGACTCCCATAGTGCTGGGATTACAGGTGTGAGTCACTGCACCCGGCCATACAATATTTTAAGTAATTTTGTGCACAAAACAGTTTGTGTATGTTGAATATCAGAAAGCAAAGGTGTCACTGTCTTAGCCACCCATGGGGATAATCTGTGGTGGTTTAACATCGTCAGCGTTCAGCACTCTGAATTTATATAGCATTGATAAGTAATCATTCTTACACTTATGTCACATTTTTTACTGTTAAGTACTTGCATGTAAATAACATCAATACAGGGGAAAATAATACATTCAGGATAACTTGTGCCATCATAATCGGGACTCAAAATGTTTCAGATTTTGGAGTATTTTGAATTTCAGATTTTTGGATTAGGGATACTTAGTGTGTATAGTGGAATACAAATCTGCAATAAGAATGGTGATATAAAACACTGGTGCACAGAAAGATACTTATTATATATGTTTAATTGAGAAAAGCAACTTAGAGAAATATATCAATAAGAAGAAAAATAAATTTTTAAAGTCCTCATTTATAGCATTTGCCTATTTCTGTAGTGTAAATACTCTCAACATGGCTGATTTCAAGCTACAAAAGAAAAAGAATACAAATCAATAAGATCCCAGTTTTATTTTTTTTAAATGGATACATGAAAAGAAGTCTCTAACAATATATGACAATAGGTTAGCAAAAGACAGACATGTTAACAGTTGTGTATGCTGCTTAACATAACTATAGATTTCAGTGGGTGGTAGGACTATAGATCATGTGTATCTTGAGCCCAGGAGTTCAAAACTAGCCTGGGCAAGATAGTGAGACCCCATCGCTACAAAAAATTAAAAAAATATTAGCCGGGTGAGGTGGCATGCACCTGTGGTCTCAGCTACTCAGGAGGCTGAGGCAGGCGCATTGCTTAATGCCAGTACAGATTAAGTATTCCATCTCCTGTCATCTCTTTTTGGCTCTATTTTCTGATGTTCACAATGTGCATAAATGATCTGTACTTTTTGTTTTTTTGAGATGGGGTTCTGGCTTGTCACCTATGTTGGAGTACAGTGGTGCCATCTTGGCTCACTGTAACCTCTGCCTCCTGGGTTCAAGCAATTCTTCTGCCTCAGCCTCTCAAGTAGCTGGGATTACAGGCCTCCACCACCATGCCCGGCTGATTTTTGCCTTTTTAGTAGAGCTGGGGTCTCACCATGTTGGCCAGGCTGGTCTTGAACTCCTGACCTCAAGTGATCAGCCCACCTCAGCCTCCCAAATTGCTGGGATTACAGGTGTGTGCCACCATGCCTGGCCATTTGCACAATTTTTTTAAAAAGAAGTTTCCCACATGAGAAAAATCAGCCGTCCCTTGCCACACCTGTGATCACAGCATGAAATTCCACCTGTCTCAGTTGCCCCTCTCATGATCCTGCAGGGTTTCTGGGACTGGGTGAACCTGTTCTCCATCTGTTCTGTGTGTTCTGTGGGTTTGTGGCTCCTTGGTGTGCCAGACCTTACAACCCTGCACCATTTCCAATCACAGAACCACCATTTACAAGTTTAAACAGTCCTAGGGCAATTGAGAAGCTCACAGTGAATTAACCATGCCCTCGTGGGAGAGGGGCAGGGAGAGTGATATGTGTACAGAGCTTTCAAAAGGGATTAATCACAGCTGTGGGAATTGTGTGGTGGTGAGAAGGGCTATGGGAATATTTACATGTGGCATTGTTTTCCGACTTGTACACAGCACCCTCTTTATTGCTAAGGGTTTCATGTCATCAATTTCCTAGCAGAGAAAGGTGCTTTTGCCCACATTGTGAGGGTGGAGAAGCTGTGGATCCAGAAATCTTAAGTGACTCATTGAGGGGTGCACAGCAAGCACTGAGTTGTGATTTAGGGTTTTTGATTCAGTGCCCTGTCTTCATGCCAACTTCTTCTGTGAGGGCTGCTGCAGACATGTGCAGGCTGCCTGGAACAGAGCAAAGCCTCCCTCTCCTTCGATGAGTGCATTGTGAAAGTTTATGTCAAAATTATTTTCTCCAGGTTTTTCCTTTTAGAAACACTCAGCTCTCTCCTACAGCGTATTATCACCTATGCCCTCACTCAAGGAGCTAGATCCATGGCGAGCCTACCGTCTGGCTCCAAACAGGAGTGAGTGCTTGGGAAACTTGCTATTTTGCCTACTTGGGATAGTTTGCATTTGGGAGTGGTTCAGCTCATCTCCATTCTAGACATCCTCCTTAATCCCCATCTTGTGTGCGTGCAATGCTGCAGCCTCCTGGACAGTGAGCTGGTCCCCATTTGTCATGCAGACCTCCTAGCTTTGAGCTGTGGTCTCATGGCTGGAATACTTTCTGCACCTTTCTCTACCTGTTCTTCCTACGCTTGTGATTGATAGTTTATCAGTCACTTACAGGGTGCTCACTTGGTGTCAGGTTCCTATTCTAAGACTTTACAAATACTCATCTCATTTCACAAGACCCTCATTAGGAAGCTATCATTATTATCCCCTCTTACAAGTAGAGAAACAGAGGAACAGAAACTTGCTCAAGATCCCAGAGCTAGCAACCACTGGAAGCAGGATTCAAATCCAGACCGACAGCTAGTCTCCAAATCCAAGCTCTTTTTTTTTTTTTAGATTCATGGGGTGCATGTGATGGTTTTTCACATGAGTATATTGTGTGATGCTAGGATTTGGGCTTCTAATGGTCCTGGCACCCAAACAGTGAACCCAGTACCCATTAGGTAGTTTTTCAACCCTTGACCCCCTGACTTTGGAAGCCCCAGTGCCTATTGTTCCCATCTTTTTATTTATTTATTTATTTTGAGATGGAATCTTGCCCTTTTGCCCAGGTTGGAGTGCGGTGGTGCCCTCTTGGCTCACTGCAACCTTCGCCTCCTGGGTGGGTTCAAGTGATTCTTCTGTCTCAGCCTCCTGAGTAGCTGAGATTACAGGCACACACCACTACGCCTGGCTAATTTTTGTATTTTTAGTAGGGACAGGGTTTCTAGTCTCGAACTCCTGACCTCGTGATTCGTCTGTCTTGGCCTCCCAAAGTACTGGGATTACAGGAGTGAGTCACTGCACTATTTATTTCCTTAAAGAAAGTAAATAGTCAGGCCTACGAGGGAAAACTATGAGGCAGAAGAAGCAAAGAGCCTCTCCAGGGCCTCTTTGATGAGGGCACTAGTCCGGCTTAGGAGAGTTCCGCCCTTGTAACCTAATCATTAACCAGAGCCTCCACCTCCTCATACCGTCACATGAGGGGTTAAGATTTCAACACGTGAATTTGGGGGGAGATGGGGAGATGCAAGCATTCAGACTGCACCACTCCTTTCTATCAGAATCAAAGACAATGGGGAACTCCCTGAGGGGAAATCAGCATTCTACTAAGAAGGAAGTAATGTTGGGTACCGGACAGCAAAAAACAGCCAAAGGTCCTTCGTAGGCAGGAGGATTTCAACTGCAGGCAGCTGGAAGGAAAAGCACCCCAGGGATGGAACAGAATCTGGACAGGTGGAGGAGAAGAAAAGTTCAGGGCTGTAGCCAGAATGGTGGTGTAATCCAGAGAGAGTGTTATTGAAAAACAGACACAGGTAGGCTGGGCCCAGATCAGAGAGGGTCTTTAAAAGGCCACAGTAAGAAGTCTCAGCCCTATTCTATAGCCAAGCCCAGCCAGGGAGTTCTTTAAGAAAGTAAATAGGCCTACGAGGGAAAACTAGACTCTGGAGCTGTGCTTTGAACCTGTTTTCTCCGCATGCTCATAAGGGTGCCGGCTGCACAGTAACAGTAGCAGTGAAAACTTCCAAAGTAGCACTTTCAAGAAAATGAAGCAGCTCTGTCTGTGGAAGACATTCTACTTACATTCTGTAAGTTGGCTTCAACACCACAGCCTGAGTCTGAGGGCCCTGCAGGAGCCCACAGGCAGAGGCCGAGACACAGAGCAGGACTGGAACTCATGAGATTGGCTTCACAGGGAGAAAATCTCTTACATTGCTTCATTTGCCACTGGATTCACCCTTCCTTATTAGTCAAGATGCAATGACACTGAGTAACTGTCCAGGTCTGCCTTGGATAAAATCTGTGGTAGCGTTTCACCTGCCCAATATCCATTTGCGGTAACGGCCCCTCAATGTTTGTATTTTGAAACTTGTCTACCCATTGGATGGTGAGTCCATGAATTTTTAGAAAGGGTTGACCCTATATTCTGGCTTCTGGAACAGTGGGGAGATGACCTGTACCTAGCTTTAGCCAACATGAGTACTCCATCCTCTACCCTACCATAGGGATGGGTTCAGAAATGGACAGGTGGCCCCAGGCAGTCCAGGATGTCAGCTCTGGGGTTCTGCTGGGGCCATTGGGAGTGTGAGGGTTGGGGCAGGGGAGTGCTTCTGCATGGTTACCAAGTGGGTAAGGTAAAATAGGAGCTATGCTGGCCAGCCTGGCCACCTCACTGGGAGACCCCGCCTTACCATGAACCCAGCACAGAGGAATGTGGCACTGAGAGAGGGAGAGACGCGTGGAGTCCTGGGTCCAGCCCCGTCTGGCCTAGATTTCCCAGGGATCTGGTTTTAGTTTCTAGAGCCAATACATTCTCTCTCTCTCCCCTTCTCACTCTCTTGCTCTGCTTTGCTTAGGCCACTTTAAGTTGTTTTTGTTACTGGCAACTAAAAGTATCCTAATTTATAAAATCCGGTGGGATCCAGTGCAGCGAAGGAGGGGGTCCTGAAGCCTGGGCAGGTACAGTAGGGGTGTCTGCTAAGGGAAGTCAAGGCACCGGGGCCAAAGACAGACTCTACCATTGGGCTCCCGATTGCAACCCATTTAGAGGTTTTGACCATCTGGCTGGAGGGTTTGGAGTGTCTGATCATTTTTTTCACAGTATGGTGATGGATTTTAGTGGGTTATCTCTCCATGCCATATTTTCTTTATGAACATAGAGAGCTCAATTTTTCAACTCGGAGGACAAATTAAAAAGAGTGGAGAGTTGGGTCACTGGAGGGAAGATATTTTGGGGAATGAGGCCACTTTCCCAGTGCTCGTCAATTCATAGCACTTGGGAGACCACCTTCTTAGTTTTCATTCTGGTCAGAAGTTCAAAATGGTGGCTCAAGGACCAGAACCAGATTGCAGATGTATTCTGTTTAGCTTGCAGAGCATTGCCATTTTAAACAGGCAAAATTTAAAGTTACTAATGTTTAAAAATTAAGAGATTTCATCTATATTTCTGAATTCTGAAAAAATAAAAGGGAAGGTCTGACTACATGGGGGCCATTTTCCTACTGGTAGCTCTAGCTGGAGTTGGGCAGCGGCTGCTCCCATTAGACAGGTGTGAACGCCCCTGCTGGCCACAGGTGTGAGCACCCCCACTGGCCACAGGTGTGAACGCCCCTGCCTGCTTCATTCATGTAGGTCATCTTCATGACACCTAAGTATATGATTCACTGGAAATGTTTCAAATCCCTCCAGATATGTAGATGTGGCTGAACAGCTGTTTGTGGGTTTATGCCACTACTATGGATATAATAATTACCTGGTGCTGTGAATAGAAAATTAAAAATCTCCTGGGGTTCATCTTATAACATACACACTAATAAACCCCTTTGGGTTGGAAGAAAAGTGGTTAGGTCCATGAGGAGAAGTAGGAGCAGATTTGGTGTTCTTCCCTCCTTTGGTTGATTTAATTCTACACCAGAAGAGTAGAGACCCTTGGAGCCATAGTGCCTGCGTTTGAAACCCACCTCTGCCAGTAATTGTCTATACGCTCTTGGTCAAGTTCATTAAATTTGCTGTAACTCAGTATCCTCATCTGTACAAAGCACTATATTCTTCTCGTTGGTAAAATGTAGTAAATTCTCATCTTGTAGGACTTTGTGAGGATTAAATTAGTTAATACAAATTAGCCAAGTGTGGTAGTGCATGCCTGGGAGGCTGAAACAGGATGATTCCTTGAGCCCAGTAGGTTGAGGCTGCAGTGTGTCATGACTGCACCACTGCTGTCCAGCTTGGGTGACAGAGCAAGACTTCATCTCTAAGAAAAGGAAAAAAAATCAGTTAATACACTTATAACAATTCCTTGGCACACAGTAAACACTCAGTAAGTGTTAAACTCTCGGTATATATTACGTAATGTTTACGTATTTATATGTAAGTTACATATACATTTATCATGCCATATTTATAGAAATATTATGTATCAGGCAAAGTGTATATGTTCCCCATTTGTGCAAAGCACTTTTCTATAAAGCAAATCCTTTAGGTTGTTACCAGCTTCCATTATAAACAACATAGTTTGTGTTTTTCAGATGTAAATAATTTGGCAGAAAACTTTTGTTTAGAAAGCAAATAAACAACGGCAAATCTCATGCGGCTCTGACCGTCGCTGTTCTATCTATATATTTTTTCCTTTACTAATTATAATTCCCATAAACACATACTTTTGATGAGAGTGTAAACTGCTACAAATTTTTTTTTAGAAACTCAAAACATTTTTCTTTAAAATGTCAGTTGCAAGCTAATAGCTTCTGAGCACCATATTTTCATCACACAGGGAGTTATTGAGAAGAGAAATGTCAAAGCCCAGCACAGCTGTCACCTCTTTATGAAGCTAGAGTTCAAGCACTTGAGCCAGATTCACAGAAATATCCTTTATTCTACTGAATTATTACATCCCAGCAAATGCAAATGCAAAGTCAATTTCCCAAGCGAATCACCTTTTCCTATTAATGGCTTTCAATAAAAAGAAGGTATGCGTTCTCAGGGTCTCAATGATTCAGGTAGAGGATTTTTGCTTGGAACGGAATGAGACAAGATAATGCTTAATTCTCCAGCTATCCCAGTATTTTCCTATAAGAAGGCAGGAGAACATGGTCTTAAAGCCCTCAGGCTTCAGAAATCAGAAATCTTGGTTTTAAACCCAGCTCCACCATTTGTTGGTTGTATGAGCTTGAACAAATGGCTTCACCTTGCTAAGCTCAATTTCCTCATCTATCAAAGTGACAATGATCATCTTACCTAGCTCCAAAGATTATTACCAAGATTAAGTGAGGTGATATGGGAAAGAACCTTGGCCAGGGCCTGGCACTTAGTAACTGGCTTTTATCCACATAGAGCCTGCATTGCTGTAATTTGCCTCTAAAGCACTCTTTTTTCTTTTTTTCTTTTTCTTTTTCTTTCTTTTTTTTTTTTTATAATACTTTAAGTTCTGGGGTACATGTGTAGAACGTGCAGGTTTGTTACATAGTTATACACATGCCATGGTGGTTTGCTGCATCCATCACTCTGTCATCTACATTAGGTATTTCTCCTAATGCTATCCCTCCCCTAGCCCCCGAGACCCCGATAGGCCGAGGTGTGTGATGTTCCCCTTTCTGTGTCCATGAGTTCTCATTGTTCATTACCCACTTATGAATGAGAACATGTGGTGTTTGGTTTTCTGTTCTTGGGTTAGTTTGCTGAGAATGATGGTTTCCAGCTTCATCCATGTCCCTGCAACTCTGAAGCACTTTTATAACTCCAGGATCATATCCAATCATGCAATCCTTTCCCTGTTTTCTTGGATGACAGAAAATCCCATGCGTGGAGACACTCTGGCATAACAAAGCTCCCTATATTTTTCCCTCCATTTTTCCTAGTTTTTTTATGTGCTAGTAATGGTGGGCCACGTTACCACATGATGGCATTAAAGGCTTCTCTTTCATATATAATACATTCATTTATAATGTTTGGAGTTCTGAAAATGCAGAAGTTTCAGACATTTCAAAAATAGCTCTTTTCTTAGAAAATTAGATATGCAAGGTTGTGTGTTGGAGTTGGGTTCCATGGGAAGCTGACTCTGAGATGGAGATTTGCACAAGGGGTGTTTTGGGGATCAGTGACTGTGAGACGGCAGGCAGCAGAATTGGGCCTAAGGAGAAGCTGGACTATGACACAGTGGCAGCAAAGGCCTCAGCCCATCCAGGCGGCTTTGGAGCAGGGGTGGCACTAAAGAGTTGTTCTCAATTGGGGAAAAGGGACCAGGCATTTATAGCCTGACATTAAGCAGTCACTGGATGCAGGCTGCCCAGGGTAGGGGCTATGACAGTGATGGGGTGGGAAAACTCTCTTAGCTGAAGACAGTTGTGGCAGTGGGGGGTGGGAAGTGGTATTAAAGAAAAACACAGAGCTGTTAAAGCAGTAAAAACAGATTTTATTTCAAGCAGTAAAAACAGATTTCATTCAAGACTATTCCCAGTTCTATGGGGTCCAGAAGTAGCAGAGCGTGATTAAAAGAGGAGGCAGAACAAGAAGAAACGACAATCCTCCTGCTTTTCCCCCTTGGGTTAGGTCTGAGCTCATTCAACTCAAACTTGGAATTGAATGAGAGGCTGAGGTTTTGATATCACACTACACGGGACACTTGGATACCTGAAAGTGACATTGTTAATACCTGAATATTCCTGGAGAAGCCATGGGATCTTCCCTGGATATTAACCTGGGGTAGGGAAGAAGAAAAAGAGAGAATTTAAAGATAACGCTGGGGAAAAGGAATTTGCTTCCTTTTGTACTTCATGAAACCCAACTTATTTCATTAGCCAGTTTCTCCTAATAAACCTTCATTATTGTGCAAACTGCATCTCAGTTATATACAACCTGAGATAACTTGATTGACAGTGATGCTGTGTGACTTAATGAGAAAGCCAATGAAGATTCTCTAAAAAAAAAAAAAAAACAAAACTAGTGCACTAAGGGGAAAGAGACCAGGATAGAACTGGGCTCAATTCCAAATGTAGCCTGGGCAAGTGGGAACATATAGCCAAAAAAAAAAAAAGAAGCAGGGTGAAGGTCGGTGGATGGGAATTACTAAGAGGAAACATCAGGAGTAAGGGGAGTTCTGGCTGAACCAACTGAGCAGACACCACCCGGGAGGTGGAGAGGCTAAGGAACTGGATCAGATATCAAGGGTGATCAGATACCAAGGGTGGAGGACTTTTGTTAACGGATGTAGCAGATTTTACCAGTTTTTCCTTGTAAAATTGAAAAGTGATTTTACAAAGAAGTAAACAGATGGGCCTAGAAAGGTTGAGGAGCCTGACTAAAGTTTGGTCCAGCAGGGAATCTTCAGTGGGGATTCCTGTCCAGCTGAGCTGTCAGTTTCCCACACTCGTAGCAGCTGGTGGAATGATGCTTGGGTCCTAAAGGAGAGGATCTGCAGGGTGTACCTCAGGCTCCACTGCAATCCACCCCGCTACCATTTGGACCCTTCTGCTTTGTCTACAGAAGCAAATGAGGTGAACTACATGTGTGCTCCTGTAGCTGGTCCCAAGTAACTGATCCTCACGGTCTCCTTCCTCTGCTGTTCCTTCTAGATTTCCCTTGCCCTTAGCTAACATCTCGGCTGATCTGGATGGCTTACCTGCTGGTGTGACCAGACCCTCATCTGAGTGATCTGAGCCCCTGGAGACACTGCCCTTCACAGGCTATGGCTGTCACCTTTGTCCACTTACTTTAACAACTGGGCAGATGTCGCTGCTGTGGTGGGTCTTAGACTCTTAGGATTTACTTCTTGACCTCCTGAGCGTGTGTGTCTTAGAAGACCTCCCCATCCTTGCCACTGCTTGTTCATCCGGTCTGATGAACACGATGCCGTCAATACAGTGAGCCCATGTGATGTCCTTTGGAATGTCCGGACAGTCCAGGTTACTTTGTCAAATCTGTGCTAGCTCCTGATACTCATTTGGCACATAGTTTCGTTCCTCTCCATGGCATAAGATCATAAATGGACATATGTGTATCCACTTCCAATGAATGCAAATTGCTGCTCATCCTCCTTTCTTCTAGAGATCAAAAAGATGTATTTGGGCCAGGTGTGGTGGCTCACACCTGTAATCCAAGCACTTTGGGATGCCAAGTCTGGCGATCACTTGAGGCTAAGAGTTTGAGAACAGCCTGGCCAACATAGAAAAACTCCATCTCTACTAAAAGTACAAAAAAACAGCTGGGTGTGTTGGTGCATGCCTGGAAACCCAGCTACTTGAGAGGCTGAAGCACAAGAATCACTTGAACCCAGGAGGCGGAGGTTGCAGTGAGCCAAGATCGTACCACTGCACTCCAGCCTGGGTGACAGAGTGAGACTGTGTCTCCAAAAAAAAAAAAAAAAAAAAAAAAAGACACATTTGCCAAATCAATGGCAGCCTCCAGTGTGCCTGAAACCAAGCTGGCTGGCTCTAAGTAAGGTCTGACTTCTGACCCAGCAGCTGCAATGGAAATGCCTTTGCAGGAGTTTACTGCCATCCCGCAGGTTGCATCTAGCCTTTAGAGGAGGCAGATAAGAGAATTAAGTGGAGTCATGGTCAGGGATCATGCTTTTAGGCCTTTAAGGGTAGCACTAGTCTCTACTGTCTCCCCAGGGATGCAATGTTAATTTGGTTAATCATGTTGGCTGTGGGGAGGGGGCAATTTCAAGAGCTTCCACTTGGTCTTTCCCACGACACCTGCTCTTACTTCACAAACCAAAGAACCAATGTGGGTGCTCAGTGAATTGCCAAGTATACCCACTCAAATTGCACATTTGGCGACTGGAGAAGTGGCCACTAGTTCATCTGTGGACCCAGTGGAAACATAGTCAGCCAGACTTGATTTATTACCTGGTACCTGAGGCCCTGAATCTACCAGCAGAACATGTCCACACTTCAGGTCTTAAATATCAATAATATCTTGGATCCTGTGTCCAGGAATCCTTGATATGCAGTGGTCTGTCTTTCCCCTGGGTACGTTTACCTGAGTAAATAACCATAGATCTTTTACTCAGGTAAAAGATTTCTTCAGAAATCACTGCCGTATAAGTTCGCCATGGTGTCGCAGGACCTTCCCCCTGGGCATTCATCCTCTCCCTTGATCGGTGTGTTCTGAGTTTGAATATGGGTTTAGTTCTGAAAACTGAGCAAGATCTTTACTTTGTATTGGATTAGCTGCCCTTAACATCCTGATTGTATATTGAGCAGTAGCCTCCATGGCTGTCCATCTCTCTTGCCCCTAACTATGCCTTACTGTTTTTGTTTTGACATGGAGTCTTGCTCTGTCATCCAGGCTGGAGTGTGGTGGTGCCATCTCGGCTCACTGCAGCCTCCACCTCCTGGGTTCCAGCAATTCTCTTGCCTCAGCTTCCCTAGGAGCTGGGATTACATGTGCCCACCACCATGCCCAGCTAATTTTTGCACTTTTAATAGAGACGGGGTTTCACCATGTTGGCCAGGCTGGTCTTGAACTCCTGACCTCAGGGTGATCCACCTGCCTCCGCCTCCCAAAGTGGTGGGATTACAGGTGTGAGCCACTGTGCCTGGCCTGTATGCCTTATTTTTTAGTCATCTCCACAGCTCTAGATGGGCCACTGCTGGGATGATCACCACCCTGGTTTGCAGAGACTGTCCCTGTTTTAACACTGAACATTCTACATCCCTGGAAATCCCTGAGCCCTGGGAAAACCAGAATGGTTGGTCACCCTGACCTCCCCCAAGCCCTCCTAGAACACAATACTACTTTGACACTAATTATAATAATTGCATGGATCTTACTTCTCTTGGTTAAGCACTATCTGGCCTTTAGCCTTTTAGGATTCACTCATTCCCAGGAGCCCAGTTTGATTACTGCATCTCCTACCATTCATTAGCTGTGGTCTTCAGATGAGGGCCACCACTGAGCTTCTCAGAAATACCAGCACCCTAACAACGGAGCATTTCTTAATACCTGCTAGACAGAGTTTCCTTTCTGCAGGAGGTTTTCAGGCCTTCAACGTATATCCATTCTAGCATGTCCTCTTCTCTGAGACTTTGACTTCTTCCAAATCTGCCACCGTGACCTGGCATTTCTGTCACCTGGTGTTGGCTACAGCTTTCTCTGAGCTTCCCAGGGCCATTCTAGCACCGTCTTTCACAGTCCTTGCCAAGATGCTAAATCCCATACTGTCATAGAGTGCTCCAGTGCTGATAAGCACCGCCTCATCCAGCTTGACCTTCTGATCCCTGGACCCAGCACCCTCAAGATCCAGTCCCATTCCCTCTTGCTTCTGATGGTACGTGCAGACCATGTCCCAGGGCCAGCTCATTTGATGGATAATGTGATTCCTCCCTTACTGGACCCAGGACTTCCCTATCTGAGTTACACTGTGACAACCCTAGTAGCTCCTGATCTAGAGCCAGGAGGAAGGTGGAAGAAAGTCCTGGGGAGAGAAGAGTTACAAGGAGGAGGCCTCTGAGTCATCTTGTGAGTGTGCAGAAGGAGAGTCTCTAACAGGGAGGCGAGGGCTGCGTCTGCAGGCCCTGAGGGCTCCAAGTTATGTAGAGACATTGGCATAGATATCCCACCATCTCAGGGCTCTATTTTTGTCTCATTAGAGCCTGATTTTGCCGCAGCAGTTCTGCTGTATTTGGGAATGTAAACTTCTTGAGAATTTGGCTACTTTTATGACTAATCCTGGTCCTTATCCCCAGCTTTATCTTCTCTCCTGACTTTAAGAGTTTCTTGTATGGCGACAAGAGGCTCTCTGGCTTTCACAGTTAGCCTTTAATTGCTGATAAAACACCTTCGGCCTTTTATCATTGAGGGTCTTTCTTTTCCTGTTCAAAAGGATCTGTTTTCTCCAACAACAGCCATCCAGTTCTATTGTGTCTATGTCCACATGCTTGGCCTAATCTATTGCCCCCACCTGGGGTACCACCTGGTACTCCACCCAGTTCAGCACTGGGGACGGTGTCAATTGCATTGGTGCACATGCCAGGGACTGCTGTTGCTCCACCTGCCACCAGTGATGGAGTTCTCAGAGTCTCTAAGGTCACTCCTGGCGCCAACTGTCACAGGTTAGGTTTCTGGGGAAGCGGACTTTGAGAGGGGAACTCACTAGGGGAAGGGGGAATCTCAAGATTAACAACCTCAGAAGGGAAAGAAGCAGGACTGGGCAGGAGGAGAAGATGGCCTGTGCTACAGCCGCAACAAACACCCTCAGTGGATCCCACAGGAATCTCTGGGGCTGGGATGGCCCTGCCTTGCAGCAAAGGGAAACAAGCATTTGTACCCCTGCATTGCCCAGTCACTGAATGCAAGGTGTCCCAGGAAGGGAGGGTAACCTCTAGCCAGGTAACTCTCTTTGTGGGGTAGGGGTGGGGCCACACAGCACCCCCAGCATCTCTGGGCATGAGGGCCTCAGTCCCAAAGAGAAAATCTTAATAATGCCTCCCTGCCTTGTGCCTACTGAATGTGCTCAGGATGAGGGAAGGCAATATTGAAGACATTTCTGAATTTAGAACTGGCGAGATCTTCCATTTCATTCACTTGAACTAACGCATATTTGGTCACTGTGGATGTAATAGTGAAAAAGCCACATCTCAACTCTGGAGGTGCTTCTGGCTTGGTGGGAGAGAATGGCCATTAAAAGGTCAAAAGCCTATCATGTGGGGATTGCTGGCTCTGCCCTCTCATTTTATAGAAGAGGAAACTGAGTCTCAAGGAGGCAAGATGATTTGACACAGTGTCCCAAATGAGTTGATAGCAGGTGTGAACCGAGATCCCAGCCTCACAATTCTCAGGCTAGGGCCTTCACCCCAGCCCCGCAGTGTCCCTGTTATGCTTTGAAATTGTTCGAGGTCACTCACATTTTTAAATGCAAGCAAATGAAAATAATTAAAGCCAGAAGGTGAAGGATTCCTCATTGCAATTCAGGAAAACTCACTTTATAAGCCCAGATTTTCTATTTGAGTTCTCATTATTGATTGAATTTGAATTCCCCTAATGGGGAATCTAATCTAATCATCCATTTGAAGTTATTTTCTATCATTTTACTGAAAGCTGAAGAACTCTACTGGGCAGGTAGATTAAAGGGGTTTAATCTGTTGACTTTCAAAATTTGTTTCATTCTGAATACTTGGGTGGGGGACCATAATTTTTGAGCACAGCCTATCTCTTGTTAGGAGAACTGGTCAGAACAATCTCTGCTTCCTGCTTTGCTGTGTGAGCATTACTTGGAGTTGTTTTCCTGGTAATCTTGGCTGCCATCTTGGAGAGGTGAGATCATGGAACAGTGAGGGTGTGAGAGAGTTGGGTGCTGTGGGCAATGACGGCTTTTCTGGATTGAGGTAGAAGAATCAGAAAAACACCCCCAGGCAAATGCTGGCAGCATCTCAGAACAGTCTGGGTGGTCAGATGGGGCTTTGGCAAGCCCCGCCCCACACAAAGCAGAGGGCTGATGTGATAACTCAGCTGACATTGGCCACACCAACCTGCTGCTGAGGTTTGGTGGGGTGAATCACCCTATGTCTAGAATCATCAACTCAAGCAAATTCACCCACTCATTGTTTTGTTCTAATCTGCATGTTGCCAGCTTAGACAGAATCTAGGCTCCCTTCTTGCCATGCTTGAGCTTTCCAGAGTCAACACTGCCACTTCTGAAGGGGTTCGAAGCAGCTAGAACTTGAAAACCTTTTCTTCTCTCCCAAGATACTCAAAATCCCACCGTCATCAATCAATGGGCATGGAATCCCACAAGTGATTGTCCCTTTCTTCAAGCTGTTAACTTCTTCTGTCCTGTTTTTCCTTCCTCCCCACCCAAAATTTTCTACCCTTCTCCATCATAGGTCTCCTCTACATTTTAATTGAGTGCTAAGAATCTAAGAGTAAAAATGTCTCAATTTTAGGCTTTATTTTTTACTTATGGTTTATAATGTGTATGCTGAGGCAGGAAGATCGCTTGAACCCAGGAGACAGAGGTTGCAGTGAGCTGAGATGGCACCACTGCACTCCAGCCTGGGCAACAGAGTGAGGCCCCATCTCAAAAAATAAAATAAATAAACAACCAGATCTCAAGAGAACTCACTCACTATGTGGTACCAAAGGGGGATGGTGCGAAACCAGTTCATGAGAACTCCACCCCCATGATCCAATCACCTCCCACCAGACCCCGCCTCCAGCATTGGGAATTACATTTCAACATGGAATTTGGTGGGGACACTAATCTAAACCGTATCAGGTACCATATTGCAAAGCCACTTGAAAGAATAAGTAGGAGCTGGACCAGTTGACTTGGAAGAATTTCCATGATGTATTCCCGAGAAAAGCCATATGTAAAGAAGCTTGTATAATCCATCACATTTCTGTAAAATAGACAATGCCAAAAACTTATTCGTGCATACTTTTTGCATATTTCTATATGATTTATTCTAAAAGGAAAGGAATCACATGATTGTTCCCCTGGGTTTTCTGTGAGCATGGGGAAGGCTGGTGGTAGTAGTGACGTAGGCATAAGGGAGATGCATTTATGAAAAGAAAAAGCAAAAACTGGTGAAAAAGAGTACTCCATGCTTGATTTGATCTCAACTTTTCAATATTTGTATGAAAGACAGAAAATGAGAGGGAAGTTTACATCTATATTTACTGATATGTAGGTATGACAATAGATATCCAATTGTCCAAACAACTAGTGTGACATTGTTTTATTTCATTCACAGTGAATCAACAAACTAAAAACTTTGTCTCTATGTGTGTATGCTTTTAGATAAATGATCAAGGAGAAGGATATGGAAAGACATGTTCCAGGCCAGTTAACACTAGTTCCCTGAGGGGACTGAAAAGATAGAGCAAGAGAAAGACAGTTTTTGCTTTATACACCTCTGTTTTGTTTCACCTGTTCCAAAATCATAAAACAAGTAACACGTGGCCTTCACAATTTGTAGAGGCCTTCTGACCTGATACTGCCACCTACTACCTCTGTTTCCTTGAGCAAATTCTGTACCTTTTCAATTTTCGGTGTTCTCTACAAAATGGGGATGATAGTCTCTGACTTATAAATAGAAAGACAGAATAAATTCATCCAAGGAAAAAAGCACAGTACCCAGCAAATAGAAAGCACTTTGTTAAGTGTTTTCTATTATTATTACTATTTTATTTTTGAGACAAAGTCTCCCTCTGTTTCCCAGACTGGAGTGCAATTGTGCGATCTCACCTCACTGCAACCTCCACCTCCCAGGTTCAAGCAATTCTGCCTCAGCCTCCCGAGTAGCTGGGATCACAGGTGTGCACCACTATGCCCAGCTCATTTTTGTATTTTTAGTAGAGATGGAGTTTTGCCATGTTGGGCAGGCAGGTCTCGAACTCCTGACCTCAGGTGAGCCAAAGTGGATCCTCAGCCTCTCAGAGTGCTGGGATTACAGGCATGAGCCATCGCGCCCAGCCTATTATTACTATTATTATCATCATTGCTCCTCCTCCTTCTATACTACAGCAAGAGCACTTGAGCCAGATGTAGGGGAATAGCAGCTGGAGAGCATAACAGAGACACTGAAGTGTGAGCTAATGAGGCCTTTTACAAGATATCTGTGACCACACCGACGACGGGTAGAAGAAAGCCATTAAAAGCATCAAGGTAGTTAGATAAAGCTGAGTCTGAAATAAGTAAAACATTGTTACAGGATCCTTGAGGTGCTGCTTTTCTGGCTGGAAATCTCTGTGGCCAGTGGTGCCTTTGCCTGAGTTTTGCTTGGGCCCACTGGGCTCATTCTGACCACTTGGCCTGCCAACTTTTGTGTATTTATGCATTTCGTGTGTGTATTTGTATCATCTATCTCTCTATCACTCTATCTATCTATCTATCTATATCTATCTATCTATCTATTCCCCACAGTGAAATTAATTTACAGGATAGGTAAATAAATTAAGGCATATTCATGCAATGGAATACAATACAGTGATGAAAATAAACTAATTACAGCTACATGAAACTATACTCATGAACACAATTTGGGTAAAAGATACTGGAAACAAGAATATATACAGTTTTTGAAAGTTGTACTATTTCATATTCCCAGCAACAGTGCACAACGGTTTCAGTTTCTCCACATCTTTGCCAACATTTGCTATTTTCTGGGGTTTTTTTCTTTTATAGCAGCTGTGAAAGGAAAATAAAAACTTGGTACCCCAATTCCTTCTGCCAACAGGAAAAATTTAAGCTGAAAGCTGAATCATACAATAAGCTGCCTTTACTTTTGTCCCTAAGCAGAGAGCTACACATAAAAGGTTAAACATCTCCACAGCTAGCTACTGCATGTCCACCTTATCTTAAGTAAAGTGCCAATTTTCTGAGCATGAGACATGAATAGACAATTGACTCTTCCCCTACCTGCTCCTTTTCTCTCAAAACATGTGCATTACCATACCCTTCCTCTTTCCCCTCCAGCCCACTTTTCTTCTTCAAATACTGAAACCCTCAAATTCACCTTTGAAGAAAGGCACAGACCACAGACTGTTTCTGGGGTTGTGTGCTTTTTGTCTTCTGGGCAGGTCCTTAACTTTGGCAAAATGGTTTACATAACCATTCTCATGAATGTGATGTGGTATCTCATTGTGGTTTTGGTTTGCATTTCTCTAATGATTAGCGATGTTGAGCATCTTTTCATGTGTTTATTGGTCATTCATGTATCTTCTTTGGAGAAATGTCTATTCAAGTCACTTGCCCATTTTTAATTGAGTTTTTTTTATTGTTGAATTATGGGGATTCTATATATATTCTGAACATCAATCCCTTGTCTGATATATGATTTACAAATATTTTCACCCATTCTGTGGGTTCCCTTTTTACTCTGTTGATAGTATTTTTTTTTTCAAGGCAGAGTCTTACTCTGTCACCCAGGCTGGAGTGCAGTGGCATGATCTCGGCTCACTGTAGCCTCCACCTCCCAGATTCAAGCAATCCTCCCACCTCAGCCTCTCGGGTAACTGCAATTAGAGGCAAGTGCCACCACACCTGGCTAATTTTTGTATTTTCAGTAGAGACAGCCTGGCCATGTTGGTTAGGCTGGTCTTGAACTCCTGACCTCAAGTGATCCACCTGCCTTGGCCTCCTAAAGTGCTGGGATTACAGGCGTGAGCTACTGGGACTGACCAATAGTATCTTTTGATACACAGTTTTTTTTTCAGTGTTCACGAAGTCTAATTTTTTTCTTTTGTTGCCTGCACCTTTGGTGTTATATCCAAAAAATCAGTGCCAAATCCAGTGTGAGGAAGTTTCGCCCTGTGTTTTAAGAGTTTCCATGCTTTTAGGTCTTGCGTTTAACTCTGATCTATTTTGAGTTCATTTTTGTCTATGATGTGGTCTAGCTTCATTCTTTTGTATGTGGATATCCAGTTTTCTCAACGCCGTTTGTTTTTTTTGTTTAGTTTTGGTTTTATTTTTTGTAGAGATGGGGTCTTGTTTTGTTGCCCAGGCTGGTCTCAAACTCTTAGCTTTAAGTGATCCTCCTGCTTTAGCCTCCCAAAGTGCTGGGATTACAGGCATGAGCCACTGCAGCCAGCTTCAGCATAATTTGTTGAAAAGACTGTCCTTTTCCCATTGAATGGTTTTTGCACCCTTGTCAAAAATCATTTGGCTAAAAGCATAAGGGTTTTTGTTTTTAGACAGTGTATCATTCTGTCACCTAAGCTGGAGCACAGCCTTGACCTCCTGGGCTCAAAGGATCCTCCTGCCTTAGCCTCCCAAGTAGCTAGGACTACAGGTGCACACCAACCTGCTCAGTTAATTTTTTAAAATTTTTTTGTAGGGACTGGGTCTCACTGTATTGCCTAGGCTGATCTCAAATTCCTGGGCTCTAGTGGTCCCCCAACCTTGGCCTCCCAAAGTGATGAGATTACAGGCATGAGCTATATACCAGCCATATGAAAGTTTGTTTCTCAAAAAATTAAAAATAGAATTACTGTATGATGCAGAAATGACATTTCTGGGCATATACCCAAAAGAACTGAAAGCAAGATCTTGAAGAGATATTTGTATATCCATGTCAATAGCAGCATTCTTCACAATAACTAAAATGTATAAGCAACCCCACTGTCCATTGACAGATGAACAGGTAAGCAAAATGTGGTATACACATACAGTGGTATTTTGTTCAGTCTTAAAGAAAATGAAATTCCAATACACACTACAACATTGATGAATCTTGAGGACATTGTGCTAAGTAAAATAAACCATTTACAAAAAGACAAATACATATCATTTCACTTATATAAAGTAGGGTAGTCAAAATTAGAGAGACAGAAAGTATTAAAAGAATGGTGGTTGCAAGGGGCTGGGGATGGGGAAAATGAGGAGTTGTTTGATGGGTACAGAGTTTCAGTTTTATAAGATGAAAAGAATTATGGAGATGGATGGTGGTGATGATTGCACAACATTATAAATGTATTTAATACCACTGAATTGTACACCTAAAAATGATTAAGATGGTAAATTTTGTGGTATGTATATTTTACCACAATAATGACAAATACTTTAAAATGTTTTTAACAAAAGAATGCATACAGTGTCCTTCCACTTATATATAATTCAAAAACAGACAAAAACAGACCCATGGGTTAGAAATCAGAATAGGGGCTACCTTGGGGAGGAAGACAAAGATAATTATGGGGATGGAGCACAGAGGGACCCACAGGGTATCACTAAGGCTCCATTTCTTGACCTGAGAGGTATAGGCAGAGGATGTATCATCTTCGGTGATTCACTGAGCATTTTTGATGTATGCACTTTTCTGTAGGCATGTTATAGTTCAAGAAAAAAAAAGTTTATAAAAATAGAGAAAAATAGATGCTGAGTGAAGTCCTGAGGAGTTTTCCTTTTATAGCTCCTCATGTTACCATTGAAACTGAAAATTCGGAAGAGCCAAGGTCGGGTACCCAACAGAGAGGGTGTGGTGGCTACAATTAGATCTGCAGGAGAATAGGACTTGGGAGAATGGGCTGGAAGCAGGAACCTAGTCAACAGCAGGAAATGCCCATTCAAACCAGAATGGAAGGGACAGCCCAAGGTCAGAGGTTGGCAGGAAGGAAAGGTTGGCCACCAAAAGACTGTGTAGGATGTGTTGACTGAACTTTCTATTGAGGAGGTACCTGACAATGAGTGACACTATGGCTTATTGCCCAGGGGCCAGAGCTGGACTAGGGGGTTGCAACCCAAGGCAGCTAGGTGTGTTCAGACCCAAGTTAGTGTTTACCCAAGGGTGAGCTGGGGAAACTGAGATCTGCTGGCAAATTCTGAAAGAGAGGTAGGACTTAAGATGGAGTTAAAAACCACAAAGTAGGAGATAGGACCTGGACTGGGTGGGGGGATTAGTAGAGAATTAAAAATTCAAAAGACATGTAGTCAATGTGTGACAGCAGGTAGCTAGTCAGACATGAGCAGGGAAGGAGAGCCCCTCTCCGCCCCAACTAGAAATGTCAGGTGAGCATCAGGTGATGGTCAGGCAGTTGTTAACTGTCTCTCTAAAATAATTGATTGCCGCCAGCTCCAGGGAAAGGCAGTTTCTCAATAGAAAAAACCCGAAGCTGGTGATCAGCAGATTCCCCATAAGATCTCAGGAGTTGGGCGAGTGGGCTCAAGCCTAGGGATTTGCTGGTGCTAACATACTTTGGTGTCGTGTGCCTTGGATAAATTTCCCCAGTGGTAAGACAACTCTACACCTTGCCTTCTTCCGCTGGAAGTATTCAACCCCTGTATGCTGTTTTCTTCTTTCTTTTGCTGTCCTGCTTGCTAATCAATCCCCAGAATGATGCCTCTCAGCCACAGAGGCTCTGCTCCCCTTGGCTGATCTCTCCTTTCACCCTGACAGGTGGTTCACAGGGGTGGGAAGATCTTGGGGTCTACACCAAGTAGACCCAAGGCATGATTGGCCCTCCTGGACAGGAGGCTTGTGAGAGTGGTGGGGCTAAAGGCTAACACCGTGCAATGTCTGGAGTTTCCTCTGCTTTTTCAACCCAAAATCAACTCTTTCCCAGAAACCCACACCACCTATTTTCCTGTTTTCTCTGTGTGTGTTCTGAGATGGCCTTACACACCCACTGGACCATCCACCTCAGGGTACATCTGCCTCTCCTCTGTTTTCACTTCACATGCCAGGTGACTTCTTTCTCTGCTGCTGGCTCATTGCTGGGATAGGCACTAGTTGGAACCCAGGCTCTGCCAACTTCTTATGACTTACCATATCCTTTTCACTCCTGTTACGCCCCAGAGCCAAGTTTGCCAGCGGCTTCTGAAGCAGCTTGTCCACTTGTACAGAGCCTCACTCTGTGGCCCTTTCATCTACTTCCTTTTTTTTTTTTGAGTTAGCACTGTTTTGGGAGGAGGGGAAATTCTTCCTCACCATTTATGAGTTCTTACCCCTAAGCTCCAAGTCCTCCAGAGGTTCCCCCTTTATGTCAAGAGGACAAATAAACATTACCCTCTGGAATCCCAGGGCTGCCGTTTTTGAGAGCATATGAAAGCTTTCCATGAGTATTCCTCTTGCTTCCTCCCACTTCCTCCTGTAGCCTCCATTTCTCTAATCACTTCCACACCCTTTTCAATATGCATCAAGACCTTCAAGATCATATTCAAAGGGAGGAAAGTCCAGCCCTCTTGTAGCAGTTAGCTGAAAAACAGGCTTCTCATCTACTTAAAAAACATGAGAAATGGAAGTCTGAGAAAAGAGATAATCATTTTGTTGCTAGAATGTGCCACGTAAGAGTCACTGTAAGGTCATGGAGATTAGGATATAGGCCAATCCAAAGCCACAGGTACAAGAGACCCAGAGGACAGAGAAGGTTGGTCCCAGGCTATCAGATTATGATTAGAACAGAGATGAAGGCAAGGTTAGTGGTACACAGGAAGACCAGTTTATTCCGGAACTCCAAGGATGAATGGGTTGGAGGCCTGTTCACTCCAGTATCTCCTTTGTTCTCAAGTGGGTAATTGTGATGAGATGGGAACAAGGTTAAGGGTACATGGTAAGATCAGTTTATTTCAGGACCCTAAGGATGAATGGGGAATGCCCGATACAGGATAACAGGAAAGTAAGAAGGGATACCTTCTTTTTCCTTGTTTTTTCTCCTCTGTTCTCTCTTCGCAGATGGGTAATCACGTCTACATACCACAGGACATGCCCTTCAGATGCATCCTCAAGAACTGGGAATAGTTGGATTCCCCCATGCCTTAAAATCAAAGCCTAGTGATACAGGAGCTAAAAAGAAATTGTTTAGGCAGTTAGTGAGGATAAGAGAGTCCTCAGTAAGGTTTCCCTTTTAATAAAAAGCAGCACCAAAATCATTTCTTTTCTAGCAAAGAGCAGCCTGAAAAATGGAGCTGCAGACATAGATAAGCAAGTGGAAGCTTGCATGGGTAAATGCCAGCAGCTATGCCAATGGGAAAAGGCTACCTGGGGGCCGGGTACGTTCAACATGGAGGTTCCCTCTTTCCTTTTGTCGCCATGTGTGCAGCAAACAACAACATAAAACAGGCAACATGGCACCATCCAGGTAGAGACCCCTATCTGTATAATAAAAGATTAGAGTGGGATGGCCAGCCTCTTTGCATGCTATATAAATGGCATGCCTGGCCCAACCAATCTCTCGTGCCCTGTGTAAATCACTTCCTCAAGCTCATCTATAAAACCCCCCGTGCATTTCTCCATGAAACCGGAAGACTCACTCCAGAGCCCCTCTTTTTCTGCAAGAGAGACAGCTTTTCGCTTTTCTCTTGCCTATTAAACCTCTGCTCTTAAACTCACTTCTGTGAGTTCGAGTCCTCAATTTCCTTGATGTGAGATGATAAACCTTGGGTATTACCCCAAATAATGATGCTGCTTCATTAGGTTTTCTTTGTAGTACTGTTTAGCCTAAAAGTGAACTGGGAGAAAATTATAAAAGCCTTAGCATCCAGTACTCTTATGCAGGAAATCCTCAAATTAGTCTCCTCAGTCTTTTATTATTGATATCAGAACAAGGAAGATGGGCTAAGGAGAAAGAGAAACACAGGGACCCAAGCAGGACCGACTATTGGCTGCTCTGTAAACCCACCATCCCCCTCCAAGTTGACCTAAGGACACTCCTTCAGGTAACTGCCATTGGTATGGGAAGCCCGGCCACTGGAAGGCAAACTGCCCTAGTGGGACAAACAGAAGAAAGTCCTCCATGGTTTGCTCCCTCTGCCACGTGCTCAGCCACTGGAAACGGGGCTTCTCTGAGGGCTGAAAGGCCCCCAGGGTAGAATCCCAACCCCTGATGGCCTTGAGCTGAAGGGGCTCTCTGCTCAGCTGGGTTCCAAACCAGACATCATCATCAACAGGACAAAGCCAAGGGCAACTCTGGAGGTGACAAGGAGAGTTATAAATTACCCTTTTAGTTTCAAGAGCTGCCTACACTATGCTAATCTCCTTCTCTGAGCAACTCTTCTCCAAATCCTGTTGGATAATGGGAGCAAATGGCAACCCCTCCCTCCAAAAAAAAAAACTTCACACTTCTTTGTATTGCTTAAGGAACCGATTACCATTCTCCCTCCAGTCCCCGGTAATATCTAAATACCCCATACCTCCTTAGGGCAAAAATATACTTTTCAAGATGTGTACTTGTTTAATATTTACCCAACATCTGAGTTCATTTTTCTAATAGCCCTGTTTCTCCTGAGAAAGCCACCTAAATCTTTAACCAATAACTTCAACCTGAACAGTCATACCTCAATGGTTTAGAAATATCCTACATTTATTCAGTAAAAATCTAACTGAGTGATCTCTTGAGGGGATCGCTGATCCTTACACTGATAATTTCTACAGTGTAAGGTCTGACCACACCATAGACAGCATGGCGACCCCCATGAACCACACGAACACCTCTGGAGGGACTTCCAGAATTAGAAAACCTGAAATAGCTGTGAGATCATAAAAAGAGGAAGAAATGATCAACCCTTGTGGTGCCTACTTAACTCTAGACATTAGAATGTCTAGAAACAATAGACATTCTCTATTGTTTCTTATTCCAGCCTCAATTGACAAGGCCATTGGACTTTGTAACTGACCTTGGCCAACCCTATGTCCACCCCATGACCCCCTCCCAGCTTGGCCAACCTCATGACTCCACACCCTATGACCCCCTCCCAGCTTGCAAAAACCCACCCTAAACTTAACTTTTGTAACTTTCCACTGCCTTCCCCACAACCTATAAAACCAACTTCTATCCCACCTCCCTCTGCTGATGCTATTTTTGGCCTCAGCCTGCCTGCACCCAGGTTAATAAACAGCCATTTTGCTCACACAAACCCTGTTTGGTGGGGGGCGGGGGATCTCTTCATTCAGAGTGTGCGTTTTAACATACAGTATACAGATAACCTCCTTATCTACTCCCCTTTGACAGGACTCTCATAAAAGCATGTAGTACAAACCTAACAGAAGGAAAATTACTTTCTTCTAGTTCAAAGTTAATAAAGGAAGAGAGATATTTTTGGTAACAAACATTAAAGAGATTTTATATGAGAAAGAATCTTGTGTGGTAAATTCTTGTCCTAATGTAAAATGACTGGTTTTTTACAAAGTGGAATGTTTAGGACAAGACAGAAAGTGCAAACATAGGTTGTGTAAGTTGTAAAAATATTCATGAAAGGAAATTTATGAAATAAATATTGTACAATTCAAAGGTTATTAGGCTTACTAAATGCTTTAAGGTAATAAATAACTGCTACGACTCTTAACTGTACAACTTGTCTGTTTTAAAGCCATTAAAGCTAGGTAAGGCCTGGGGACATACAAAGCTGGCCATGCCTGCTAGCTATGCTGGAAAATGTCAGAATTTATCTGCACTTCTGTCCAGTGTCCTCGACTCCAAACCTAGCACATAATTAGAATCACTTACTTACAGGGTTTTTCACCAAAAATAAAAGTTGCTAAGAGTTAACTGTGTAACATGTAGCATATCTTTGAGACTACAGGAAAAACAGTTCTACATGCAAGACATGTAAGAAAAGTAGAATGTGCTTTTGGTAAAAGATTGTAAGAGGCATGGGAATGTGGATTTTTTACCTAGTTTAGGCGGCTAAAGAATTGTATTAAGTTAGAAAGGATAAAGCTGAAAGTTTGAGTAAGTTGTGAAAAGTTTATGAAAAGAAAGTCTGTGTGAATATATTAGCTAAAATTAAAGTGATCTTCAGTTTATCCAGAAATTAAATATAGAAATAAAAGTACATGGTTTTCTTACAGCACTGTTCTGCTCTTTAAGAGAAAATTGTGAAGGGTTATAAAAGGTTTATGAGAATCTTAACCTTATGGTCAAACTGATTAAGATTGAACAGATTTTTCTATAAGGTTTTATTAAGAACTGGGTTTGACATCAATAGTACGCTGATGCGAAGGTAAAATACAGCTTTCTTTTGGTATTTGTGTAAATGTGGTATTGGTATGTATTCCAAAATAATGCAACACTCCTATAATTCTGATATTACTTCATATGTGTTATCAGCAATAATTCTTATGTTAAGTTTTTTGTATAATTCTTATATTAAATTGTGTCAACTTATTACCACTGAGGTAACAAATTTCCTTGTTAATTGTGTCTTTGACTGTGGCAGCCCTAAGACGTTTCATCATCCACAGACAATTGTTGTCATATTTTGATCCTCTTTAAAAGGTGGTTTTAAAATCAGCCATAAAACTCTGACAGGTGCTGGTGAATGCAGGTTTCTGGTAACTTTGGAGGCTGTTACATTAAAATGGAGAGAAAAGAACTTCTAAGACTCTCTTGGAAAAGTAATGTGTTCATAAATATCAAGCAGAACAGGAATGAACTGAAATAATCTTTTTTAACTTTTTACTTCAAGCATTGCTAATCCTTTATTTTTCAAAGTCAAGAAAACTTTTCTTTTGATCTATTTACAGCATTTAACAATTGAATACTCCTGTAAACAAAATTTGGAGCATATTTGTTTCTCTCACCTGATTAATCCAGAATTTGGAAACTATTTGTGAGTATTCTTAACTTATGGCAATATAGTTATTTGCATAAGTTAAAAAAAATCTGTTTTCTTTTGCAATAGGACACAATAGAAGAAACTGGTTATTCCACCAAGGCTTGGACCAGAATGGCATACTTTCCTTTAAAAAATCAAAGTTAACTTATAGAGCCAATGAAAGCCCCTTGGGAAGACTGGTCTCATATCTTACCTACATAGTACCTATACAGGATTCCTGACCTGTGGTAAATAAAGAATGTCACTTTCTGGCAGGCCCAGCAGCTCCAAGTTATCTCAGGGCCTCAAGAGGAAAGGAATTTACCCAACTCATACAGGTATTTAATGGCACAAACCCATAGCTGGGCTTAAGGCTTTAAAAACTTTTATCTGAGATTTCTTATAGAGCAAAGTTCCATCAAAACCAATTTAAAAAGGAGTCTATATGGCAAATAATTATTCTTGTTGTGCTTTATGTAAATAATCAGACCAATTATAATAAGACTAAAGCTTATTTTGCAAACAAGTCTGGCCTTATCATACTTTGTTTTTAATTAAAATGAGGACTAGAGAGAGAGAGAAATTATGTTTCAAGAACTATAGTACACTTGTTATTAGGTTCCAGTCTCATCAGTTGTTTCTGAGTTTTTATCTGCAATTTATTCTTGTGATCTCTGACTGCAGTTCAGAAGAAACAAGAGGGATGGGTAATGTAAAAATCTGGATCAATACTGTAATTCTGGGCACTTACTGGAATCAACTAGCAACACTATGCACCCCATTAGCAGGCATTACTATAGCCACCAGCTACCAGGGCATATTGGCAGCCTCAAGATTTTTTGGAGCTGTCCTCACCCCCTTATTTCATTTTAAAATTCTTCTAAATCTGGTAACCAGAGTTTTCTCCTCTCACTTTCAGACCATCAAGCTCCAAATGATTCTCAGCGAGGGCTGCTATCCTCTCAATATTCAAGAGTCATCCTTCTACAGGGGACTCCTAGACTGCCCATCAGTGGGACATGACAATGACAAAACCCTGCCCCTGTCTTCCATAGACTTGACTGAATATCACTTTCACCAACCCATGGAGCCACCCTACCCTGACAGCAAGAGGCCAGGACCCACGGAACAACCATAGAACAACCACCTCCACTCCACTGTCAGCAGGAAGTAGTTACAGAAGACAGACCTTCATCCATTTTCACCAAAGAATTGGGGTCTTGGACTCTTGGGGGTGGTAAATGTTATAATAGGTAGCCAGTCAGACATGAACAGAAAAGGAGAGACCCTCCCCTCTCCCTCCACCACCAGTAATGCCAGGTAACCATCAGATGATGGTCAGACAGTTGTTGTCTCTCTAAAATAATAACTGGTCTCAGCCAGCACCAGGGAAAGGCAGTCAAACAATAGGTAGTAAACACCTGAAGATGTGATCAGAAGCTTCCTGATAAGATCTCAGGAGTTGAGCGAGTGGGCATAAGTATGCACAGTAAGAGGCAAAATGGTGGAGTTTAGGTGGTATATGACCTTCTAGGAACATTCGAATGGTAAGGGATGAATGCCTCAGGTGAGCAGGTGTACATCTCTAGTAAACACACTGCACATGCAGCCCCTCCCAAGTGCTGGCAGGTCACTGACCATGCAGACAGCCCACTCCAAGGGAAGAATCAGGGGAGAACTAACACAACACTGGAAACATGCCAATATATAAGACCCCGTCAAAAGTCAAACCACACACTTGACCTCTCAAGTCACCCAGTTGGCCCTCTGCCAAATGCACTTTACATCCTTTCATTCCTGCTTTAAAGCTTTTTAATAAACTTTCACTTCTGCTCTAAAACTTGTCTCAGTCTCTTTCTTTGCCTTAATGCCCCAGTAGAATTCTTTCTTCTAAGGAACCAAGAACTGAAGTTGCTGCAGACCTGTATGGATTCACCACCAATAACAAATTGAGTTTCACAGCTTGTCCATGTTGGCTTGGACAAGAGAAAGCAGGACATGGGTATCCAGGTTTCTTAAGATATAGAGTTGGGGGCAGGTCTATAGGACTTTCATATGAATGAGATTTGCTATGGTAGGGCATTTGCCCAGTGGTCAAGTCTTAAGGCAGAGAGCTCCAAACCCAATCACCACTACATAAGGGGTCTCAGGTTCAGAGCCAGAGAGACCTGGGTTCAAATCCTTGCTTTGTGATCAAATTGCTAGGTGACTTTGGACAAGTCATTTAATTTTCCTGCGGCTTTGTTTCTTCATCTGTAAAATGGACATAACAATACTTCATAGAGTTGATGTGAAGAAGAAATGAAAGGAATTGCACACAAAAGACCTGAAATAGACTAGCTACTATAGTGGTAGCTGCAGCCTCGAATACCAGTTTCTGTGAGCATTGGTGTTAGGCACTGTAAAATCTATTTTGGCAACTCTGCTATGATTTGGAATATCTCCCAATTTTTGGCTGTTCATGGCACAGATGAGTTTGCTGGACTAAGTGGCCTCAGCCTAGTAAGCTGTGACTCTGTTTTGCCAGTTAGGGTGCTGTTGAAGATTAAACAGATTCTCAGGCACTGTTCACAGATGCCCTCCCTCAAGGAAGAAACTGTTTAGGGACAGTCCCTGCCTTCCAGCCTGGGAGAGAGAAGCTGTCATGGAATGACCAACGCTCTAGGTTTGTCATCCTCTGCTGCCTCCTTTGGCCTCTCTAAAGCCCCAGCTAGGTGAAGTCAAAGTGGCCTTCCAAGTTCCTTGGCTCCCTTCTGAATTTCCCTGCAGAATTCCACAGCTAGCACTCTGGACCTAGTGCAGCCTAATAATTATATTGCCTATCACACCCAGCCTTCCCAAAGGCCTCTTTCTCCTGCCTTCTCACTTGAGTCTCTGAACTCCTTCCTGCACTATCTACTGTCAGCTTCTGGCTGAACCCCCTAAGAAAGCAGAAACGCACACAGTCACCTTCTCTCAACCACCCTCAATCTTGCTGCATATTTGCTAGCTTGTTTACCTCGGACAGCATGATCATTCAGTCTTCCATCTAGTTTATTTCACCAGATCATTTAACAGGTGTTGCCCCTAGAAAGTTCAGAAAAATTCTGGGTGAAAATACAGTTCTTAATACTCAGGCACAGAACTACAATGACCATGATTTTAAACTTAGACTGTGTTTGTGCTAACCTACCCTGTGTTAGCCTGACAGACTCCATCTTGCTAAGAGCCAGACAGACTTCATCTTAACTTCTGCCTCACCCCTCCCGCCATTTCTCCCTTTAGTGCATACCTGGGTCATGCTACTGTGCTGGGTCATGCTGTACTTAGAACTATGGGAACATATAGCCATTGTAACCATATCCTGCTTGGCAAGCCCACTTGCTATTGTGAATGCCCCCCCCTTGATTGATTGTATGACAAGTACCAAATACCCCCCTTGGTAACTGGCAATCATGGGAACCGCTTGTGTACACCTTCCTTGGAAATCAACAATCATGAGAACCTCCTGCCTCCTAGTTACCAGCCTCCTTACCTAACTTGCTTGTTCTACTTCTGTAAATTCTGCTTCAGCTAGGCTCCCCCTCCCCTACCTTAAGCAAGGTATAAAAAGAAATCCAGCCCCTTCCTCGGGGCCAAGAGAATTTTGAGCATTTGCTGTCTCTTGGTTGCCAGCTAATTAATAAAGGACTTGTGATTCAAACTCAGAGCGTGGTGCTGTTCCATCTAACTTACTTGGGTATGACATTTGGAGGCCCCAGTGAGATTTATTCGCCACTGGGTGCAGACCAGACTCAATTTGGCACACCCTTCATTGGGAGGCAGATTATAGAGGAGGCACCCCCTGAGATGTCCCAGGACCCTGTTAACCACCCCTTTCCAGAGGAGAGTGGATTGACTCCCAGCACGCTCCACCAAAGTTTTCTTCCGAGTCCTCAGTCCTGCTCCATGGACTGGCCTGACCTAGTCATTCCTGGAAAGTACAGGAGTCATCCAATTACAGGGATGCTGGAATTGACTACAGTGACTCCTGCTGTTTCATTTGGGTTTGCAGACTCTTTGGAGTTCTGGTCCTGCTTGACCCTTGGAGCTGTCACCAGTTTCCTAAGTGGCTCGAGTCTTGGCTTTGTCTGGATGCTTGTGTACACACGTGTGAGTGAGTGAGAGAAAAAAAAAGAGAAAATTTTTCTGGGATCCTGACTGGTTTACAAAAAGTACAAACTGTCATAACTTCTGAGTGCATGTGTGAGTGGTGCATGGGGACCTTTGAGGTCTGCCTCCAGGGATCCAGTTTGTGGCTCCACAGTGAAAGCTACAGAGTCTGAGTGGGCCCTAACCTGTGGTTCCATGGTGACCTCATACTGCCTAACGACACCATCAGACTAGTTCCACAGCATCGAACTGGTCCTGATCCGAGTCAGAGGTTTATACCGACCTGTCTATGCCAAGAGGCACCCAAGTCCCTAAGGGGAGTGGCCAGGCGGGCATCTGAGTGATCCCAATACGGGACCCCCTTTCCCTTGTTTGTCTTTGATAAACTGCCATAATAATTTATCTACCTCGACATCTCTACCTCAGTGTCAGTTGTCCTGTTTTGTTCCTAACATCTGGGTTTGTATGTCTCGTGTCTGTTGTCCTGTTTGTCTCTAGTGTTTAGATTTGTATGTCCTGTTGTTGTTATTGCTCCAGACAATTGGGTGAGAACTTTTTCAAGTCTTAGTACAGACTCCCTAACACAGGAGGTCAGATCCCTCATTTGCTGTTTGGGCTGGCCATCCCAGTCCTGCCTTTTCTGTCAAAAACAAATCAGGTGTTGTTACAGGGAAAATTGTGAAAAGCATTCACTGGTTTGGGATTTCTGCCACCATAGTGGTTGTTGGAGCCTGAATTGTCACACTGCATGCCCCAATGACTGGTCTAACTTCTTAGATTAGTGGTGAATTCAAAATAGCTATCCTGCTGATCTCCTTGCCCACCTTTTTTTGCCATCCAGTAACTTTCCCTGTGCCCTTAAATAAGGCACTGTGCAGGGAGAGCTACACCCACACAGCTCTACGCCTTCTGTATTCTTATTACATCCCATTGTGGCAACTCTCTAATCATCAAAAACACTCTAGTAGCCCTTATCCTCCTCCTCCCTGTCCTTTGCCCTGAACATCTTTTTCCTGTGTATCAACAAGTCCAAATGCCTCCAAGACTTGGCTCTGTTGTCCTTCCTCAAACCCTTAACGGAAAAGGCCAAATTTGAATAATTTGCCTTTAAGGTGTGGAAGCATCAGAGGTATCTTGGGTACAGAGCCAAGCGGGTGGCACAGTCTCACTGGCCACAGCAGTTTCTTAAGTTTTCCCCATAATGGGAAACTCTTCCTCCTGTCTCCGACCCCTAAGCCCTCTTCAATGTATGCTGAAAAATTTCTCCTTGGGCTTCTCTGGGGAGTACAGAGCTTGCCTTACTGAAAGTAGGCTCTGGACTCTCTGTAAAGTGGAATGGCTAAGCTTTGGGACAGGATGGCCCCTGGCCAGGTCTTTGGATTCCAAGACAGTTCAATTGGTGTGAAAGGTTGTTACTGGGATACCCAGACACCCTGATCATTTCCCTGTATTGATCAATGGCTGGATTTAGTCCAGAATCCTCCTCCTTGGCTATGATCCTACACTGCTCACAATCCTTCATCCAAGGTCCTTTTTAGCTGGACTTCTCCTCTAACTTTACCTTTGCCCAAACCCTTGGCTCCCCCTATGCTGCCTCCTTCCGAGGAGGAAAACAGTCCCCTCCTTCCCCTACCTCCGCCCTACAATCCTCCTGCCTGCTGGGGTCCCCTTCCATCTCCTCAACCTTTTCCCCTGTAGCCTATCTGCCACCACCATCCCCTGAACTGCCATCTCCCTTGGTTCCTTTGCCTATCGCCTCTTGGCTGCAGCCCTGGCTGGAGGAGACCATTCTGTTGCTCCCCTTAAGGGAGGCACTGCCCCCACTGGGTAGCAGTCAGCCTAGCCTGTTTATGGTTTATGTTCCCTTCTCTACTTCTGACCGTTAAATCAGAAGGCTCAGAACCCACCAATTTCCAAGAAACCCCAGGTCCTGACTACACTGGTGGAGTCCATGCTTCAGACTTACCGACCCACCTGGAATGATTGCCAGCAGCTTCTCTTGACCATCTTTACCTCTGAGGAAAGGGACCGCATTTGTAGGCAGGCTAGAAAGGCTTTCCTTGCCTTGGCAGGCAGGCTGGAGGAGGAGGCCTGAGACCTTCTGGAGGAGGATTTTCCCTCCACTCGGCCTAACTGGGATCCAAACACCTCGGGAGGGAAAAGAGCTTTGGACGAATTTCACTGGTATCTCCTAGTGGATATTAAGAGAGCTGCTCTGAAGCCCATGAATTTGTCTAAGACAACTGAAGTTGTCCAGGGGCCCAATGAGTTGCCCGTAGCGTTTTTAGAGTGCCTCCATGAGGCATATTGACTTTACACCCCGTTTGATCCAGCAGCTCCTGAAAATGCCCATGCTATTAATTTGGCATTTGTGGCCCAGGCAGCCCCAGATATTCAGGGAGAGTTACAAAAACTTGAGGGATTTGTCAGAATGCGTATTTCTCAACTCCTAGATACAGCTCAAAAGGTTTATGACAATTGAGAACAAGAAAAACAGAAACAGGCAGCTCTGACGGCCGAAAAGTCATCTGACAAGGCATCAAAGAGGCAGGCAAAAATCAAAGTTGTGGCAATCCAGGAAGCTGAAGTACATACTCCTACACACAAAAATTATACTGGGGGAAAGCCTGAGTCAAAAACTCAGGACTCTGCAGGAGAAAAGAGAGAACTACCCTACAACGGGATCAGTGTGCTTATTGTAAAAAAAAAAACTGGACACTGGAAAAACAAATGTCCAGAGAGTTAAAAAAAGGTTCTCACCCTCCCAAAGAGAGGGAACTCTGAAGAAGACTGATGGGGGGGCTCCCTTTCCCTTGGCCCCTGGGAGCCCATGGTTACTGCTACTGTGGGGGGCCAGCCTGTTTGCTTCTTAATTGACACTAGAGTGGAGCACTCTGTACTGCAAGCACCCTTGGGTAGTGTCTCCAACAAAAGGGTTGCCATGCAAGGTGCCACGGAAGCTTCCAGGAATATCCTGTTACCCACACACGAGAAGTGAATTTGGTTCAAAAGAGAGTAACCCACTTGTTTCTTATAACGCCAGAGTGCCCTTACCCCCTCCTCAGACAGGACTTACTTCATAAGCTACAGGTATACATCTCTTTATTGGCAAATCAAACCCACCTTACACCTTCTACTACACAGCTCCTACTAACAGCCCCCTTGTCAGAAGAGTATCTCTTAACTTCATCCTCACAACCACTGAAGAGTAAAACTAACCTGCAGACTCTTTTACCCCAAGTCTGGGCAGAGTCAAATCCCCCAGGGCTAGCAAAACACCACCCACCAGTGGTTGTAGAACTCCTGGCCACTGCCCTCCCAGTCCAGGTAAAGCAATATCCTGTAAGTCAGTAGGCTCAAGAGGGAATCAATCCTCACATTCAGCGACTATTACAGGCCAATATACTTACATCTTGCCAGTCCGCATGGAATACCCCATTTTTGCCAGTCCAGAAACCTGGAACAAATGTCTACTGGCCTGTACAAGACCTGCGAGAAGTCAACAAGCGGACAGTCACAGTACATCTGACTGACCCTAATCTGTACACTCTCCTCAGCCTGCTGCTGCGAGAACATACAGTGTACACTGTCCTAGACTTAAAAGATGACTTCTTTGCCATCCCTCTGGCTCCCAAAAGCCAGCCAATTTTTGCATTTGAATGGACAGTTCCCAGTTCAGGTGATGCCACCCAGCTCACTCGGACTTGATTACCCCAGGGATTTAAAAATTCCCCCTCTTTTTGGGGAAGCCCTTCAACAGGACCTTATACCTTTCCTAGCCAGCCATCCTAACTGCACTCTATTCCAGTATGTAGATGCCCTGTTATTGGCTACTGAAACTACTGACATCTGTCTACAACATACTAGACTTGCTTCATCTCCTACAGGAGCTTGGATATCAGTTCTTGGCCAAAAAGACCCAGCTTTTTCTCTCCAAAGTTTCATACCTGGGGTACAAAATAAACAAGGCAAAAAGGGCACTCACCAGTGCTTGAAAAGAAGCCATCCTAGGAGTTCCCACTCCCATCACCAAAAAACAGGTATGCGGATTCCTGGGGCCCGTAGGGTACTACTGCCTATGGATATTGGGGTTTGCAGAAATCGCCAAGCCCCTGTACACAGCTACAGGTGGGAATGGCCCACTACTTTGGACTGACGCAGAAGAATAGGCTTTTTAAAACCTAAAGAAGGCACTAACAGGCCCCTGCTCTAGCCCTCCCAAATATTTCAAAACCATTTCACTGATTTGTTCATGAAACTTAGGGAGTTGCTAAAGGGGCACTCACTCAAACCTTGGAGCCATGGCGACGGCCAGTGGCCTGTCTAAAAGACTGGACCCTGTAGCCTCTGGGTAGCCGAGCTGTCTGTGAGCCATGGTGGCAACAGCAAGCCTGGTGCAGGAAGCTGATAAACTAACCCTGGGCCAGAATTTAACCCTCACGGCTCCACATGCCGTTGAGGCATTGCTGCACAGTGCTTCTGGTAAATGGATGTCTAATGCCCACATATTACAGTGCCAGAGTTTACTGTTAGATCAGCCTTGTTTAACTTTCTCTCCCACAAGGTGTTTAAATCCAGCTACTCTACTTCCTGATCCAGACTTCACCATGCCTGTCCATGACTGCCGAACTGCTGGAGATTATGGAGACTGGCCAACTCGATCTCCAGGATGTTCCTTTGGAAAAGGCAGATGCTAATGTCTTTACAGATGGTAGCAGTTTCCTTGAGCAAGGAGTGCGGAGAGCTGGTGTGGCCATCACCACGGAAACAGACATACTGTGGGCCCAAGCCCTGCCAGCCGGTACCTCTGCACAGAAAGCTGAATTAATTGCCGTCACCCAAGCCGAGCCCTCTGATGGGGTGAGGACAAACATATTAACATCTACACTGACAGCCGATATGCTTTTGCCATACTACATGTATATGGAGCCATTTATTGAGAGCATGGGCTACTCACTTCAGCTGGAAAAACTATATAAAAAAAGAAGAAATTCTAGCCCTGCTCGAGGCTGTCTGGCTCCCCCAACAGGTGGCTGTGATTCACTGCAAAGGGCACCAGAAAGAGAACACGGGCTGTTGCCCGGGGAAACCAGAAGGTGGATTCTACAGCTCGTAAAGCTGCTGCTCTCCTGGTCGCTCCATTAACTCTGCTTCCAGCTGTCTCTTTCCCACAGCCTGATCTACCTGACCACCGAACATACTCTTCTGAAGAAGAAAAGTAAGCATCGGATCTTCAGGCCAGCAAAAACCAAAATGGATGGTGGATCCTCCCAGATTCCAGAATCTTCCTGCCCCGAGGCCTCGGAAAAGCTTTAGTCAGCAGCTTCCACTCTTCTACCCACCTGGGAGGAACAATGTTAGCCCAGCTTCTAAAAGGCCATTTTAAAATTCCTCATCTCCAGGACTTACCTGACCGAGTGGCCTCCCAATGGACGGCTTGTGTGCAGGTAAACACCAGACAGGGTCCAAGGCCCGAACTGGGCCATTGCCTCTGAGGATGTAGCCCAGAAGCAAGGTGGGAAATACACTTCACAAAAGTAAAGCCACACCGGGCGGGATATAAGTATCTCCAGGTGATGGTAGACACATTTTCTGGATGGACTAAGGCATTTGCCACCCGAAACGAAACTGCCTCTATGGTAGTTAAATTCTTACTTGATGAAATTATCCCTCTATCTGGACTGCCATTTGCTATGCGGTCTGATAATGGGCCAGCCTTCACCCCGTCCATAGCTCAATCAGTCAGCAAAGCTCTAAACATTCAGTGCAAACTCCATTGTGCCTACCAACCTCAGAGCTCTGGACAGGTAGAATGCATGAATCAGACCTTAAAGAATACTCTTACAAAATTAATCTTGGAAACCGGTGAAAGTTGGACAATCTCCTTCCTTTAGCCCTTCTTAGAGTCAGATGCACCCCTTATAAGGTGGAGTTCTCTTCTTTTGAAATCATGTATGGGAGGGCTCCCCCTGTCTTGCCTAAGCTAAGAGGTACCCACTTGGCAGAAACATCCCGAGCTAGCTTGTTATAGTCCTGCAGTCTCTCCAACAGGTTCAACACATCATCCAGCCGCTCATCTGGGAAGCACACCCTAATTCCGTTGCTGACCAGACTGGGCCCTGCCATTCTTTCTGTCCTGGTGACCTGGTGTATGTCAAAAAGTTCCAGAAAGAAGGACTCACACCTGCCTGGAAGGGACCTCACACCGTCATCCTCAACACCCCAACAGCCGTGAAGGTTGATGGCATTCCTGCTTGGATTCACCATTCCCGCATCAAAAAGGCCAGCCAAACTCAACAAGCGACATGGGTCTCCAAGCCCGGACCAGGCCCCTTGAAGTTATGACTGAGTCGTGCAAAGCCCTCCCGCTAGTCTTTCTTATCTATTTCTTTTGCCTGTTTCCCCCAGTTATGTCCTCTACTCCCATCTACTCTTCTCCTCACTAATTCCAAAACAGGATGTGTGTATGCAAATACCACCTGGAGAGAAGGTGCCTCCGATAAGGTTTCTCTTGCGGTCAGTTAGTGTGCTCTGTTCTCAGGATCCGGCCCCGAGGTCACTACCCGCAATGTTGTCTCCCGAAAGCACCGGTAGAGAAATTACCAGAACTGAGTCGCTTGTGGAACCAAAGCAGAAAAATGGCTTCAGTCTGTTGATTTTTACCTTTGTCCTGGAAATCACCCTGATACTAATTGCCAGGACACTTCCCAGTTTTTCTGCCCCTACTGGACTTGAGTAACCTTGGCCACTTACTCTGGAGGATCAACGTCATCCTCAACTCTTTCCATAGCTCACACTTCTCACCCTAAAACATGTACCATAGGAACTTACAATCTTCTTACCATAACTGTTCATAACCCTAGTTTAACTCATTGGTACTACGGTATGACATGGGGATTAAGACTCTATTTTATGGGGTATGACCATGGAACTCTGTTCGTCATCCAAAAGAAAGTTCTGGTCCCTTAGAACATTCCTAAGCCAATCGGACCTTTAATTAATTTAGGCGACTCTATGTTCCAAAGGCACCCAGACAGTGTCAGCTCAATTGTCCCATTGCCAATCCCAGCTCCTCAATCTCAGTTGCAACCCAGCCTGATGTCCATTCTAGGTGGAGTGCATCACCTTCTTAATATTACTCAGCCGAAACTGGCCTGAGACAGTTGGTTATGCCTAAAGGCAAAATCCCCATATTATGTTGGACTGGGAGTTGAAGCCTCGCTTAACATTGGCCCTCTTGCTTGTCATACTCTCCCCCGTTCCCTTACACTAAGAGATGTTTCAGGAAATGCCTCCTGCCTAATTAGCTCTAAGTATAACCTATCTGCTTCTCCCTGTCAGGCTACCTGCAACCAGTCCTTACTCACTGTTATAAACCTCTCAGTCTCCTACCAGGCATCCAACAATACCTGGCTGGCCTGCTCCTCAGGCCTTACCCCCTGCATTAATGGAACTGAACCGGGACCTCTTCTGTGCATGTTGGTTCATGTGCTCCCCCAGGTGTACAGTGGACCAGAAGGATGACATCTCATAGCTCCCCCTGAACTGCATCTCAGGACCCGCCAAGCTGTCCCACTCCTTGTGCCCCCTCTGGCCGGCCTAAGCATAGCTGGGTCAGCAGCTACTGCACTGCCACTCTGGTCCAAAGAGAAATTGGACTAATGTCCCTATCTCAACAAGTAGTTGCTGATTGAAGACATCTCCAGTCAGCTATAAGTATGTTACATACCCAAATAGAATCCCTAGCTAAAGTTGCTCTGCAAAACTGTCAAGGCTTAAATTTACTGTTCCTCTCCCAGGGAGGTTTATGTGCTGCTTTGGGAGAGAGCTGTTGTTTTTATGCTAACCAGTCTGGAGTCATAAAGGACACTCTTCAAAGGGTTAAGGAAAATTTAGATAGATGCCAACAGGAATGGGAAAATAACACCACATGGTACCAAAAAAATGTTTAACTGGAGTCCATGGCTAACTACTCTGATAACTGGGTTAGCAGGACTCCTTCTCCTTCTCCTATTGGGTTTCATCTTTGGGCCTATATACTAAACTGGTTCCTTAATTTTGTAAAACAATGCATAGCTTCTGTCAAAGTTATGTATCTCAGAACCCACTATACCCCCTTGTTATAACCTAGGAGCCAAGGATTTGACTCTCCAAAAACACAAGTGCGGAATGTGCTAACCTACGCTGTGTTAGCCTGACAGACTCCATCTTGCTAAGAGACAGACAGACTCCATCTTAACCTGCATCTCACCCCTCCCGCCATTTCTCCCTTTAGTGCGTACCTGGGTCATGCTACTGTGCTGGGTCATGCTGTACTTAGAACTATAGAGGCATATAACCATTGTAACCATATCCTGCTTGGCAAGCCCACTTGCTATTGTGAATACCTCCCTTGATTGATTGTATGACAAGTACCAAATACCCCCCTTGGTAACAGGCAATCATGGGAACCGCTTGTGTGCACCCTCCTTGGAAATCAATAATCATGAGAACCTCCTGCCTCCTAGTTACCAGCCTCCTTACCTAACTTGCTTGTTCTGCTTCTGTAAATTCTGCTTCAGCTAGGCTCCCCCTCCCCTACCTTAAGCAAGGTATAAAAAGAAATCCAGCCCCTTCCTCGGGGCCAAGAGAATTTTGAGCATTAGCTGTCTCTCGGTTGCCAGCTAATTAATAAAGGACTCAAGATTCAAATGCAGAGTGTGGCACCGTTCCATCTAACTTGCTTGGGTATAACATGTTAGTGTATTAGTCCGTTCTTGCACTGCTATAAAGAAACACCTAAGACTGGGCAATTTATAAAGAAAAGTTTAAGCCAGGCATGGTGGCTCACACTTGTAATTCCAACACTGTAGGAGGCTGAGGTGGGCAGATCGCCTGAGCTCAGAAGTTTGAAACCAGCCTGGGCAATATGGCGAGACTCCATCTCTACAAAAAATACAAAAATTAGCCAGGCATGATGGTGCGTGCCTATAGTCCCAGCTACTCAGGGGGCTGAGGTGGGAGGATTGCTTGAGCACAGGAAGCAGAGGTTGTAGTGAGCTGTGATTGTGCCACTGCATTCCAGCCTGGACGACAGAGTGAGAACGCTCTCAAAAAAAACCCAAAATAGGTTTCATTGGCTCAAGTTCCACCAGGTTTATAGGAACCATGGTGCTGGCATCTGCTTGGTTTCTGGGAGGCCTAAGGAACCTTACAATCATGGCAGAAGGTAAAGGGAAGCGAGTTCACACAGCCAGAGGAGGAGGAAGTGGGGAAGGTGCTACACACTTTTAAACAACCAGATCTTGTGAAAACAAGAACTGCACTAGGGAGATGGTGCTAAACTATTAGAAATTGCCTTCATGAGCCAATCACCTCCCACCAGAGCCCACCTCCAACACTGGGGATTACACGTCAACATGAGATTTGAGTGGGGACACAGATCCAAACAATATCAGTAAGTTCTTTGTTTTATGACTGTGATGGGAGTAACATCTGTGCTTCTCCATTGCTCCATTTTCCTGTAACTATCTGTAATATTATGATTATTTACACATGTTTTTGCCCATGGTCCCGGGCTCATAACTCCCATAATCCTTGTTATAGTCTTTTGTTAAAATGTTGGGGTGCTTTAGGCCTCAGAAGCAAGCCCCAGAAAACAGAATCTCTGACCTTCTGTCTTCCTTTCACCTGCCCAAAGCAGGACTCTAATCTGATTGTGGCTCAGAAGATCCTCATTCTAGAGAGGATCCTGCCCCATACTCTGCTACAGAGAGGCCAGGAAGAAACCAGACAGGACTTGCTGGGTTTCCGCATGCAGTCTACAAGTATGAGGTCTTACTCTTTTTGTCCAGTCACATTTCCACAGGTTTGTCAATCATGCCTATGTAATGAAGCCTCCTGAAAAACCCAAGAGGACGGGGTTCAGGGGCTTCCAGATAGTTGAACACATGGAGTTTCCCAGACGATGGTCCCCAGGGAGGGCTTGGAAGCTCTGTGCCCCTTCCCCTGTCCTTCGCCTTATGCATCTCTTTATCTGTATCCTTTCTAATACCCTTTAGAGTAAATCCATAAATATATTTCCCTAAATTCTGTGAGCCACTCGAGCAAATTAACTGAACCCAAAGATAGGGTTGTGGGAACCCCAAAGTAAAACCAGTCAGTCAGAAGGTCCAGAGGCCCAGACCTGTGACTGGTGTCTGAAGTTGGGGATGGTCTTGAGGACTGAGCCCTCAACCTGGGGTTTCTGAAGCTGCTGCTAGGTAGCTGGCATCAGAATTGAATTGAATTAGATAGCATCAGAACTGAATTGAACTGGTGTCTGCTGCAGAATTAATTGCTTGCTGGCAGGGAGAAATCTTCACATATTTTAAGAGTCACAGAAGTCTTCTGTGCTGACTGGTTTTGGAGATGAGAGCGGAGGAAAAACATCATGTGAAGAGTTTTTCCTAAACATCATCGGCTGACCCCTCACCACACAGTGTCTGCTTCCACACAGGGCATTACCTGTGGCTTGCAGGACCTTCCTGCTCTACCTCCGAATTAATGCTTCTTCATAATTCCTGCAAGAGGGGATCAGATGAGCTCACCTTTCCACCTTTTTCCATTGGCCCACATCATAAAGAGCTGCTCAGCATGTGGACTGGGTGCCTTGCTTCCAGTACACACATCGAACCCACTTGGGTTCAGGCGGAAGTGGCAGCCTCAGTTGGAACAAAATATGGCTCCTGTGGTGTCCCTTCCACAGAGTATTCAGTGGCACAGTTTCACACATAGGGGCATTAGATGTGAGCAAAACGCTGGTCCTAGTGCAGGGTAAAGTGCAAACCTGGATTCGGGTCCTGGCTCTAAGTGAAATAAATTCTTTCTGTACCTCAGCTTTATCATCACCACACCTCCCCTCTCAGCTATCCAGAGTCGTTAGGAGGCCTGACTAAAATCATATGTGAAAGGGCTTGGAAAATTTCTAGGTGCTTTACAAATGTAACAATAGTGACATATTTCTTCCATACCAAGATACACATTTTTTTTGTATAAAAACGGCATATTCTTTATTTTGCGTACTTTAATTTCAGAACAAAATGAACAAAATAAAAAACCACAATACACAACATCCAATCCTGCTGTCAGCGTAGGGAAAGAATGGGGGCTTGGCACCCTTGTTTCCTGCCTTCAACACAGAAGGACAGGAGAAAAAACACCAGACATCAGCAGGGGGAGCCAGGTGGGACAGGGGCACTCAAGGCTGCAGGGGGAGCCATGGGGACACTATACAAGGGCAGTTTTCCAACTATGAACTCCTAATACACATTTTTTATTGCATTATAAAAAATCAGGATCCTCTTCCAAGCTCACCAGTTGTTGGCAAAATTCAGTTCCTCGCAACTGTAGGGCTGAGGGCTTCAGTGCTTAGAGGCCACGCACGGTCTCCTGCTATGTGACCCTCTCCATAACACAGCAGTGTGCTTCTTCGAGGTCAATAGGAGAGGGTGTCTGCAACTAGGAACCTCTCAGACTTCTTCCATCTCTGACCTCTGAACGCTCATTTGAAGGGTTTACCTGATTAGGTCAGGCTCCCCTAGGATAATCTCCCTTCTGATTAACTCAAAATCAACTGATTAGGGGCTGTAATTACATCTGCAAAATCTCTTTACCTTCATCATATAACAACCTAATCAAAGAGCAAAGTCTCATCATATTCTCAAGTCCTATCTACCTTAAGAGGAGGGGCTTAATTGGAATGCATACACCAGGGGTTAGGAATCTTGGGGTCATCTTAGAACTCTGCTTAACATAGTAACTGAAACTCTAGGAAATATGGCAGGATTATAAGGAACATTTATTATGATGACCAATTTCCTTTTGTGCCTTTCTGTTCCACCTAACAGATGTGCCCGAAGTGACTCTCCAGACACGCCTAGTAAAAAACTTATTTTTAAAATTCTTTTTGTAGCCTTTCCTCCATTTCCTTCAGGTCACAGGGTAGCAGATAAATTTCATCTTGCTCACTAAGTCTGCTGACAGATAGTTGCTGCCTAGTGTCCCTAGTGAGAAGAATTGTCAGATTGCTTTTGGGGGGTTCCTCAGAGAATGAAGCTCTAATACTCAAAGGCCCTGAGTGTAATGGATTGACTTCCCTCTTGTGCATCTACAATGGGACTGCTTAGGTAGCATCAATTAGTCATTTCTGTTCTCTGATTCAGCTGAGGAACGCTGGTTGCGATCAGGTGAGCTGATCAGTTACCGGCATCTGCTGTGGGGGCTTGCAAGGGGACTGATAGCATAGGCATTGTGAACCTGCCTGATCCCCAGCCTTTGGTCTGTGGTGCTTCACCAGCCCAAACCCACCCCTCTTTTCGAACGTCTCCTGAGGAGATTCCAAGACCTCCACTGCGGTGTGTGCAGAACACATAAGAGAAAAAATCCTTCTAGTAGGTCAGTGTAAAAGTAATAGAGGTTTTTGCCATTACTTTTAATGGTTAAAACCACGATTACTTTTTTGCCAATCTAAAATAATAACCGATGAGCTAAGATAGCGCTCTCTCTCTCTCTCTGCACTCATTTTCTGTCTCTGTTGTGTTTTCCACTCTTCCCTCTTCCTCCAAATGTTATGAAAATAAGTCCAATAAGAAATTCATCCATAAAGCAAAGGCGTTCTGGTAATCCCTGTACACATCATGACTGTCCACCCAAGGCCTGGCATTGCCTTTCAGAGGTCCTTAAGACACGATGATCAGTAATGAGAAAATCTGGAAACCTTCAATCAAATCAACAGAAGTCATCCTTTCCTCTTCTTTAGCCTAAATCTGGTAACATACTTTACCACAGTAATAGTCAAGCTTATTTACATTGACGCTCTTGTAAATACCTAGAGTGTTTGTCCCTGTGTTCTACTACACTGAGTTCCTTGAGGGAAAGGGACGTGTTCTCCTTTTAATCCCTAATGCCTGGCATAGGGCTCAATTCATAGTCACCTCCTGGTAAATTCTTAATGGAATGAACAAATTAACGAATGAATTTACTAAATTTCTTCCAGGTACCCAGGACTAAATAGCCTGTTTGGTTTGTCAGTTTCTTTCTTAATAATGTCCAAAGAGGCTACCTCTCCTCTCCCTTTATCTTTATGAGGCAGTCTGGTTGGATGGCAAGGAAAAGAAAATGTGGGAAGAAGGTAAGTGAGTTACACCAGGATCTGAAAGGAAACAGATAATGCTGGTGATTGTTCTTGTCAGCTTGCAATAGGCAGGATATAAATACACCATAGAGAAGAGGAAATTCAAAACAGATACAGGGAAGCAGGTTTGAGGCTTTGAGGAACAGCGTGTTCAGAACCTGCTTACTCAGGCAGTTAGACCGTGACCCTAGGCAAATCATGTTTCGTTTTGCTGTCATTGTCTGAGATGACATTTTGTAAGCCCGGGAGCCCCACCCCTTCCTGCCCATTTCATTAGAGAAGAAATGATCTTTCAAGGTTTGGTTTAACGATAAGTGCTTTCCCCTTGATCATGAGCCAAAGTCGTTGGAGAGGAGTGCTCCCTTTCTTCTTGGTGGCCCCCTAATCCCACCTTTTTTGCTAAACCTTAATTTTTGAAACATTCATGAAACATAAAACCCACGATTATAGCTTTCACTAGACCTACCATGGACAACTTAAATTTATCTTGTGGTTGTTGCTGTTAATGTAGTTGTTTTCATCTAGGAAAAAAAAGTCGTTAACATACAGATGGATATTTTGAGTTCAGGAAAATGACTTCCCTTGCCCGTGGCAGCTTGTAACCAAAGGACTCAAAGTCCTTTAACTATCCTGCTATCCTGTGAACTGGAGGGTAGCTACCCTAGACGACAAGATGGAGTGTGCAAATTGTGCTTCCTGGAACTCCAGGGGTTCGGAGGCCAGCACTTTGCAAGGGAACCCATTGGCCTCATGCTGGTGTCTAGTTAAACTCCAGACCAGAAAGACAGGGTGTGCAATGGGAAACGGAGGGGCAAAAGTCAAGTGCTTGGCTATCATGCGGCTAGCAAGCTTGACAAAATGCAGAAGGACGCAGAGAGGAATTCTCAAGCGCCCAGCCAGCTCCTGCAGACCTTATGTAGCTGCCCTGAACCTCCATACAACCTGGTTGCCCAAGTACTATGCTCCAACTTGGAAAATGCCACTGCCCCCTGTTCCTAAGAACTCCCAGGAAGAACCCTGCAGGCTCAGTCTTTTATTAAAACAGGCGTGCAGAGCGCATATAATGGCTAGTTCAGGAAGCAAAACTCTTGCTTGCATCTGTTACCCTCCTCTACAGGAGAAAAGCTTGCATATTTTGTTTATTTGTTTGTCTGTTTGTTTGTAGAGCTAGGATCTTGCTCTGTTGCTCAGATTGCAGTACAATGGGATGATTGCAGCTCACTGCAGCCTTGAATTCCAGGGTTCACGTGATCCCCCCCGCATAGCCACGACTACAGACATATGCCACCACTCCCAATTAAAAAAAATTTTTTTTAAGAAAGAAAAAGAGAGAAAAGGAGAAAGAAAGAAACAGCAAAAGAAAGAAAAAAAAAGAAAGAGGAAGAGAAAGAGGGAGAGGACACATTTCTTAATGCTTGTGTCATAAAACTGCTTCTTTAGTAATTAAGAATTAACCCTTGTAAGTGAAGTTGAATATGTTGGCAATA
>CAUYQU010044247.1:0-17672 GCA_963574635.1 Cheracebus regulus
GGGAGAAATGCCAGATATAGGTGAAGGGGAGGAAGGCAACAAATTACACTGCCACGTGTGTACCTATGCAACAATATTGTATGTTCTTCACATGTACCCCAAAACCTAAAATGCAATAAAAAAAAAATAAAATAAAATAAAAAAACAAACAAACAAAAAAAACCTCAGTTCTTCATAGACAAAGTTCAATTTATAAACATATTCCAATATATCTAGCAAATTTTTCATCTTAGACATTGAATTTTTCAATTTCTAGGAGTTCAGTTTGGGCCTTATATCTTCTACATTTCTATTTTAAAGTGTTCACATTTTTCTGCCTTCTTGAATAAATGGAATATATTTATAATACCTAAAGTCCTTATTGACAAGTAATTCTAACATCTGTGACATTTCTGGATATGATTCTACTGAGAATTTTCCTCTTTATTATGGGTTTGATTGTCTTGTTTCTCATTTGATAAGTTTTAATTTGGTTCCAGACATTGTGATGTTTACCTTGTTGGGTGACAGATATTTTTGTATTCCTCTATTCTTGAGCTTTTTGGGACATGGTTAAGTTACTTGGAAACAGTTTGATCTTTTTGTGTCTTGCTTTCAAGGTTGTTAAGTGGGACTAGAATAGTATCTAAGGCTAATTTTTTCCCATTATTGAGGCAAAACTTTTGAGTCCTCTGCCGAGCACCCTGTGAGTTAAGAGGTTTTCCACTCTGGTTATGGGGAGCAGACACTATTCCTGGTTCCACATGAGCACAGAGGGTTGTTCACATCTCTTTAATCCTTTGGGGGTTGTTTCTTTGGCCTTTGGTAGTTTCCTCACACACATGCACTGATGAGCTAAATATTCAAGGGGGAACCCTCTACACATCTCCGGAGCCTCTTCCAGGGTACCTCTCTTCTCTGGTACTCTGCTCTGTGAATTCTAGCTTCCTTGACCTCTCTGGATGCCCTACTCTGTCCCCTCCACTCAGGAAGACTCTGGGCTAGTCTTGCCTGTGCTGCAGCCTGAAAAACCTCTCCAGGAAGTGAGCTGAAGAAATCACAGGGCTCACTTTGTTTCTCCTCTCTAGGAGATCACTGTCCTATGCTTCCAGATGTCCATAGTCTAAAAATCATTGTTTCTTATTTTTGTTTGCAGTTCTTTGGCTCTTTTAGGATACTTAAATCATCTATTGGATTTTGCATCTGTCTTAAGGTTTTGTCTGCCTCTGTGGCTGCGACTCTCAGGTTATACTAATGGATAGACCCTGGGTATTCAAATGGTGTCACCAGGACATCTCTGGGCTGCACATTCTCAGGCTTCTTGGAGTGATATGCACTGTCTCATGTTTAAGGCCCTCCAGATTAACTTTAGCAGAAGAGAGAGTGGTCCTCTTGTGCCTCATAAGCAACGACCTCAGCAGAAGCCTAATTACCTCTTAGTGGCTGAGTTTGGTTACCTATCTATTGTGTAACCACTTATTCTTGTCAGAAATGGCATCAGCTCCACCTGAGACAAGGGGATACAAGTCAGGAAAGAAAGATAGGGATGACAAAAATCAGGGAAAATGATGCTGGCAAGCAAATCCCCATACTGTTATTACAGTCAGCCATAATCCCAGGAGGTCCTAGAGTTCAGCACGCTGACTCCGGATTCTTTGGGTAGCATGCCAACTTTGTACATACAGCTGCTTTAGTGTAATCAGCTGTTCCTTTTAAAGCTGAGCCACACTGATGGGCTGATGCTTGAGAACCTAAACAACATCCTGAGGCTTCTATTGTAAAGCATCTACAGATATTTAAAGACTGATACATACTCACCAACATCCAGAAATCTCTTTGGATTCAGTTTACAAAATCCCACAATTCTGTTGAGCCTGGGGCAGTTCAACAAATTCAAGTTGAACAGTTCCTAGTTGTCTCTGCTTAATTCATGTTTAGTTTTGATGTGGTCACTTAAAGAAATCAGAAATCCAGTTTCTAATTTTCTTGATACACATATATTAGTACAGTCTTTTCAGCTTCTGGAGTCAGGTTGTCCTGTGCCTTGAGATTTAAAAAAAAAAACCTCAAATTTCATCAGATGTCCATAGTCTGATCTGGATGCATTTAAGTGAATTCAAATCTGCCATCCGACTTCAGCTTCTTTTGACTCGTACTTAAAGATTGCAAACTTCAAAGGTATTAGTTGAAAATTCATAATTTTGAACACACCAGGATGTGAGTCTGACTTGCAGGTTATCACTGTATAAAACCACTTGCTCAATGATGAAATGGATGTTTCTGTTTTAGGGAAAACTTATGTTTTGACTTGTGTTTCCTCTTAGTCCTTTTCTCTTTACCTTTTTTTCCCTGCCATACAGCCCCATTTTATGCCAAGTGAATTGACCTTTTCCATGTTTGTGCCGAAATGACTCCAATTTTCCCAGCAATGTCTAAGCCTGCCAGTCCCCATGGGAGAGCTCATTGGATGAGGCGCTCATGCTGTTGAGTGTCCTGAGCTGGCTGGTTCAGGTGGGCTGCATCACCTCCAGGGCCCTGTCAGATGCCCCTAGTCTGTATAACTGTCGTTACATACAGGAGGAAGCAGAGAGGTAAAGTGACCAGCTTGGGTTGATTGGTTAGTAGAGTCCTGGCAAGGCTCCCAGCCCCCTGCCTCCCCAGCCAGGGAATTCTGAGCAGTGGAAAGGGGATGGATTTGGAGCAGACCAATGTGTATTCGCTCTTTGGCTCCACCATGTACCAGCTATGACCTTGAGCATGGTACTTATCCTCTCTGAGCTTGTTTCCATCTATAAAATTGCAGCTGTTATACCTATGTGGCTGTGCTGTTGTGAGGATTAAGTGATAGAATTTTGGGAATTGCCTGGTGGAGGAGTTCCCTTTCTTACTGCTCTCCACCCTGCTCTGAGTGTTCTCAGGGCAGAGATCAGTTCCTCCAAGGAGAGTCACCCTTTGGAAGGTAGATCAAACTAGCTTCGGAATTAGCCAAACTCTGGGCTTGCTGGTACCGGACTGTTGAGCTGCCCAGCCTGAGTGAGCAGGCAGTGTTGTGGACGGTCATGCTGGATGACCCATGCCAGGATAGGGCTCAGCTTCAGACAGTTTGAGAAAGCCTAGGGCTTCCCTATAAAGACACTTTAAGGATCAAGAATCTTTATAGGTCCCGTGAAAAAGTTTTGCTCTCAGAACCTTGGCAATGACCTTCTTTATATCTACAAGACAAAATGTTTATGTGAACTTAAGACAAGCTTACAAAAAATCCTATATATCTATTTATAAGGCTCTTTCTTTTCTTTCTTTCTCCTTCCTTCCTTCCCTCCTTTCTCTTTCTTTCTTTTTCTTTCTTCCTTTCTCTTTCTCTTTCTTTCTTTCCTTCTTTCTTTTTCTTTCTTCTTTTTCTCCTTCCTTCCTTTTTTCTTTCTTTCTTCCTTTCTTCCTTCCTTCCTTTCTTTTTCTTTCTTTCCTTCTTTCTTTTTTCTTTCTTTCTTTCTTTCTTTCTTTCTTTCTTTCTTTCTTTCTTTCTTCTTTTCTTTCAAGACAGAGTCTCACTCTGTCCTTCAGGCTAGAGTGCAGTGGTGTAATCTCTACTTACTGTAATCTCCGCCTGCTGGGTTCAAGCAATTCTCCTGCCTCAGTCTCCCGAGTAACTGGGATTACAGGTGCACACCACCATGCCGGGCTATTTTTGCACTTCTAGTAGAGATGGGGTTTCTCCATGTTGGTCAGGCTGGTCTCAAACTCTTGACCTCAAGTGATCTGCCTGCCTTGGCCTCCCAAAGTGCTGGGATTACAGGCATGAGCCACCATGCCTGACCCATTAATAAGACTATTTCATTTCAACTTATTTTTAAAAGCAAAGACTACATGAAAAGAGACCATCTCCTTTGTCTTTTGTAGAGTTTCTACCTGATAAAAAATTTCTGAACAAATGTTAAATAGTTGAAGTAGAACTTCTCCATTTGCAGCTTAATTTCTCAACCTTGTCTTCACATAACGTTCTCTCCTGGAGCCCTGGGCACCAACTGCTTTGTGACTTTGGCAGATGATGTGGCCTCTGCTTTGTTAGGCAAGGTTGGGTATATGTGACTCCTACCCCTTTTCTCCACTTTGCGGTAGCTCCTTCCTGTCCTTCCTTTCTCTGTTTCATTCAGCTAAAGAGCATGCAGCACTGGCCAAACTCCCTTCCTCAGAGAATGTGCCTGGCCAGAAGCCCAAAGTCACACCTGCTTCCTAGGGACAGCCTGCATCAGTGACTGCTTGGCAAGGGGTATGAAGGACTGATCTCTTCACTCCAATTCAGGATGAGTCAGAAAGGCCATCCTAGTTCCAGAGCTCCCTGTTGGGGGGCTGGGCCTTTGCTACCCACTCCTGCTTCCACCCCTTCTTCCATGCGTGCTGGTCCCGATCACCTTCCTCATGCTGATAACCTTCCCCAATAAGCTTCTTGCATTCTAAACATGGTCTGAGCCTGCCTTCTGGGGAGCTAACCTGTGACAACTATGTTCTAGATTTCTATTATTGATTTATTTTAAAATTTGAGTAAATTTAAAATTTATTGAGACCTTTTTAAGGGTTCAGAATATGGTATACTTTAGTAAATGTTCTGAATGTACTTGAAAAGGATGTGTACTCTGTGTTAGGTGGAGTGTTATAAAGAGATTATCCTGGATTATTTAGGTGGACCCAATGTAACTACAAGGGTCCTTTAAATGTGGAAGAGGTAGGTAGAAAAATTGTTGTCAGAGTGCTACTTGTGTGTATTAGTCCATTCTCATGCTGCTAATAAAGATATACCCAAGACTGGGTAATTTATGAAGGAAAGAGGTTTAATGGACTCACAATTCCATATGGCTTGATATCCTTTCTTCCACTTGATTGATTTGATTATTGATACTTGTGCATGCTTCATGAAGTTCTCTTGCTGTGTTTTTCAGCTCCAACAGGTCATTTATGTTCTTCTCTAAACTGGTTATTATAGTTAACAATTCCTCTAACCGTTTTTCAAGATTTTTAGCTGCCTTGCATTGGGTTAGAACATGCTCTGTTAGCTTGGAAGAGTATTGTTATTGGGAGGACTCACAATCATGGTGGAAGGCAAAGGAAGAACAAGGCATGCCTTACATGGTGGCAGGCAAGAGAGCTTGTTCAGGGGAACTCCCATTTATGAAACCATCAGATCTTGTAAGACTTATTCACTACCATGGGAATAGCATGGGAAAAACCCACCCCCATAATTTAATTACCTCTCACCAGGTACCTTCCATGACACATGAGAATTATGGGAGCTACAATTAAAGATGAGATTTGGGTGGGGACACAGCCAAACCATATCATTGTGAGAAAGACTTGACTGGCCATCGCTGGCTCACAACATGGAGAAGGTAAGCATCAAATTGTTTCCAAGTAATTTAACTACATCTCAGACCAAAGCTTAAGAATAACTATAGGAATACAAAAATATCCATACCCAACAAGGTAAAATTAGCATTTAAAATCTAATCAAAACTTCCCAGGAATACAATGCAGCCCTTCCTGGATTTTGACCCAGTGAGAACCATTTTGGACTTCTGACCTCTAGAACTGTAAAATAATACATTTGTGGTATTTTAAGCCACTACATTTGTGATAATTTGTTATAGCACCAATAGGAGACCAATACAGACATTGTAGATTTTGTCTTTAGAAGTTTAATTTGGGTCTTTATTGTATCTTTCATACCTCTACTCAACAAAGGTCAGTCTTCTCCTAATGTCTTGAACATATGAAATAGCTATAATAAATACTTTACTATCCTCACCTACTAATTATAGCATATGTGATATTTTTGGTTAAGTTTAAATAGATTTTTTAAACCTTATTATGTTTTGTGTTTGCCTATTGCTTTGCATTTCTGCTAAGTTTTGATTAGATTTTAAGTGCAAATTTTACCTTTTGGGGTGCTAGATATTTTTGGATTCCTATAGTTGTTCTTGAACTTTGATCTGGGATGTAGTTAAGTTACTTGGAAACAGTTTGATGCTTTTGGGCATTGCTTTCAAGCTTTGTTAGGTTTTGGTATCAAGATGATGCTGGCCTCATAAAATGAGATAGGGATAAGTCTCTCTTTTTCTGTTGTTTGGAATAGTTTCAGAAGGATGGTACCAGCTCCTCTTTGTACCTCTGGTAGAATTCTGCTGTGAATCTGTCTGGTCCTGGGCTTTTTTTTTTTTTTTTTGGTTGGCAGGCTGTTAATTACTGCCTGAATTTCAGAACTTGTTATTGGTCTATTCAGGGATTCAATTTCTTCCTGGATTCTTCTAGATTTTCTAGTTTATTTGCATAGAGGTGTTTATAGTATTCTCTGATGGTGGTTTGTATTTCTGTGGGATCAATGGTGATATCTCCTTTATCACTTTTTATTGTGTTGATTTGATTCTTCTCTCTTTTCATCTTTTTTAGTCTGGCTAGTGGTCTGTATATTTTGATTATCTTTTCAAAAAAACCAGCTCCTGGATTCATTGATTTTTTGGAGGATTTTTCATGTCTCTCTTTCCTTCAGTTCTCCTCTGATCATAGTTTTCTTGTCTTCTGCTAGCTTTTGAATTTGTTTGCTCTTGCTTCTCTAGTTCTTTTAATTGTGATGTTAGGATGTCAATTTTAGATCTTTTCCACTTTCTCCTGTGGGCATTTAGTGCTATAAATTTCTCTCTAAATATTGCTTTAGCTGTGTCCCAGAGATTCTGGCATGCTGTGTCTTTGTTCTCATTGGTTTCAATGAACTTATTTATTTCTGCCTTAATTTCATTATTTACCCAGTAGTCATTCAGGAGCAGGTTGTTCAGTTTCCATGTAGTTGTGAGGTTTTCAGTGAGTTTCTTAATCCTGAGTTCTAATTTGATTGCACTGTGGTCTGAGAGACTGTTTGTTGTGATTTCCGTTCTTTTGTATTTGCTGAGGAGTGTTTTACTTCCAATTATGTGATTGATTTTAGAATAAGCCCATTGTGGTGCTGAGAAGGATGTATATTCTGTTGAGTTGGGGTGGAGAGTTCTGTAGATGTCTACTAGAGCTGACTTCAGGTGCTAAATATACTTGTTAATTTTCTGTCTCATTGATCTGTCTAATGTTGACAGTGGGATGTTAAAGTCTCCCACTATTATTGTGTGGGAGTCTAAGTCTCTTTGTAGGTCCCTAAGCACTTGCTTTATGTATCTGGGTGCTCCTGTATTGGGTGCATATATATTTAGGATAGTTATCTCTTCTTGTTGCGTTGATCCCTTTACCATTATGCAATGCCCTTCATTGTCATATTTGATCTTTGTTGGTTTAAAGTCTGTTTTATCAGAGAGAGGATTGCAAACCCTGCTTTTTTTTGGCTTTCCATTTGTTTGGTAAATCTTCCTCCAACCCTTTATTTTGAGCCTATGTGTGTCTTTGCACGTGAGATGGGTCTCCTGAATACAGCATACCAATGGGTCTTGACTGTTTATCTAATTTGCCAGTCTGTGTCTTTTAATTGGGGCATTTAGTCTGTTTACATTTAAGGTTAATGTTGTTACGTGTGAATTTGATCCTGTCATTATGATGCTAGCTGGTTATTTTGCCTGTTAGTTGGAACTTGCAGTTTCTTCATAGTGTTGATGGTCTTTACAATTTGGTATGTTTCTGCAGTGGCTGGTACTGATTTTTCCTTTACATGTTTAGCGCTTCCTTCAGGAGCTCTTGTAAGGCAGGCCTGGTGGTGACAAAATCTCTCAGCATTTGCTTGCCTGTAAAGGATTTTATTTCTCCTTCACTTAGGAAGCTTAGTTTGATTGGATATGAAATTCTGGGTTGAATATTCTTTTCTTTAAGAATGTTGAATATTGACCTGCATTCTCTTCTGGCTTATATCGGATTTCTGCAGAGATATCCACTGTTAGTCTAATGGGCTTTCCTTTGTGGGAAACCCAACCTTTGTCTCTGGCTGCCCTTAACATTTTTTCCTTCATTTCAACCTTGGCGAATCTGACGATTATGTGTCTTGGGGTTGCTCTTCTCGAGGAGTACCTTGTGGTGTTCTCTGTTTTTCCTGAATTTGAATGTTGGCCTGTCTTGCAATGTTGGGGAAGTTCTTCTGGGTAATGTCCTGAAAAGTGTTTTCCAACTCGTTTCCATTCTCCTTGTCACTTTCAGGTACACCTATCAAATGTAAGTTTGGCCTTTTTCACAGAGGCTCATATTTCTTGGAGGCTTTGTTCATTCCTTTTTCATTCTTTTTTCTCTAATCTTGTCTTCGTGCTTTATTTCATTAAGTTGATCTTCAGTCTCTGATATCCTTTCTTCCACTTGATTGATTTGATTATTGATACTTGTGCATGCTTCATGAAGTTCTCTTGCTGTTTTTCAGCTCCAACAGGTCATTTATGTTCTTCTCTAAACTGGTTATTATAGTTAACAATCCCTCTAACCGTTTTTCAAGGTTTTTAGCTGCCTTGCATTGGGTTAGAACATGCTCTGGTCGCTTGGAGGAGTTTGTTATTAGCCACCTTCTGAAGCCTACCTCTGTCAATTCATTAAACTCATTCTGTGTCCAGTTTTGCTCCTTGCTGGAAAGGAGTTGTGATCTTTTGGAGAAGAAGAGGCATTCTGGTTTAGGGAATCTTCAGCCTTTTTGCACTGGTTTTTCGTCATCTTCATGGATTTATCTACCTTTGGTCTTTGCTGTTGGAGAACTTTGGATGGGGTTTTTATGTCAACATTCTTTTTGTTGATGTTGATGCTATTCCTTTCTGTTTGTTAGTTTTTCTTCTAACAGGCCCCTCTTCTGCAGGTGTGCTGGAGTTTGCTGGAGGTCCACTCCAGACCCTGTTTGCCTGGATATCACCAGCAGAGGCTGCAGAACAGCAAAGATTGCTGCCTGTTCCTTCCTCTGGAAGCTTAATCCCAGAGGGGAACATGCCAGATGCCAGCCAGAGCTCTCCTGTATGAGGTGTCTGTCGACCCCTACAGGGAGGTGTCTTCCAGTTAGGAGGGATGGAGTTTAGGGACCCACTTGTGGAGGCAGTCTGTCCCTCAGCAGAGCTCAAGTACTGTGCTGAGAGATCCACTGCTCTCTTCAGAATTGACAAGCAGGAATGTTTAAGTCTGCTGACACTGTGCCCACAGCAGCCCCTTCCCTCAGCTGCTCTGTCCCAGGGAGATGGGAGTTTAATGTATAAGCCCCTGACTGCGACTGCTGCCTTTCTTTCAGAGATAAACTGCCTAGAGAGGAGGAATTTAGAGAGCCATTCTGGCTACAATGGCTTTGCAGAGCTGCAGTGGGCTCTGCCCGGTTCAAACTTCCCAGCAGCTTTGTTTACATTGTGAGGGGAAAACTGCCTACTCAAGTCTCAGTAATGGCCGACGCCCCTTCCCCCACCAAGCGACTTCAGACTGCTGTGCTGGCAGCAAGAATTTCAAGCTAGTGGATCTTAGGTTGCTGGGCTTCATAGGGATGTGACCCACTGAGCTAGACCACTTGGCTCCTGGCTTCAGCACCCTTGCCAGGGGAGTGAACAGTTCTGTCTTGCTGGTGTTCCAGGCACCACTGGGGTATGAAAAGAAACTCCTGCAGCTAGCTTGGTGTCTGCCCAAATGGCCATCCAGTTTTGTGTCTGAAACCCAGGGTCCTGGCTGCATAGGCACCCAACGGAATATCCTGGTCTATGAGTTGCAAAGATTGTGGGAAAAGTGTAGGATCTGGGGCTGGAGTGCACCGTCCCTCACGGCACAGTCCCTCACAGCTTCCCTTGACTAGGGGAGGGAGCTCCCCAACCCCTTGCACTTCCTGGGTGAGGTGATGCTCCACCCTGCTTCAGCTCACCCTCCGTGGGCTATACCCCCTGTCTAACCAGTCCCAATGAGATGAGCCAGGTACCTCATTTGGAAATGCAGAAATCACCTGCCTTCTGCATTGTTCTTGCTGGGAGCTGCAGACCAGAGCTGTTCCTATTTGGCCATCTTGCCAGCCACACCCAACCTTAATTTTTATAATTTGTTTTTGAATTCCAAATGGGCCTTAAAATTCTGTAGTTGTATCAACACATTTTAATATGTAGTATTTTTGTTGTTCATTTCAGATTATTATTCATTTAAAATATTTCCTAATTTATAACTTAATAGGTTAATTAGAACTGTGTCTTAACTAAGCCCAATATGGGCTTTTGAACTGGAAGTCTGTTATTGATTTCTAACTTACATTGTGATTCAGGTATGCTCAAAATTATTTCAATTATTTGGCTTGCTTCATGGTAAGATCAGATTTTTAGAATATTCCATACATGCTTCAGAAGATTATATGTTCTATAATTGTGAGTACAGGTTCATGGTAGTCAATTAGGCAAAGTTTGTTCATTGTACTTCCAAATATTTTACATCTTTATTTTTCCTGTTTGTGAATGCCATGTAAGAATCTCCCAGTATACTTAGAGTTATTGATTGATGTAAAATAAACATAAAATTTAAAGTTTACCATTCAGTGCATTATATATATTCACAATATGCAACCATCACCACTATCTAATTCTAGAACGTTTTCATCACCCAAAATGAAACATCGTACCTATTAAGCAGCCACTTCCCACCATCTGTTCCCCTAACCCCTGCAACCAAATCTGCTTTCTGTCTTTATTCATTTGTCTGTTCTGGACATTTCATATAAATGGAATAATACAATATGTAGCTTTTATGTCTAGTTTCTTTCACTTTGCTTTCAAGGTTCATCTATGTTGTAGCATATGCCAGTACTTCACTCTTTCATGGCTGAAAAATAGTCCATTGAATGGATATACCACATCTTATTCATTCAATGATGGATATTTGGGTTATTTCCACCTTTTGGCTATTGTGAATAAAACATTGGTGTACAAGCTTTTGTTTAAACATCCATATTCAGTTCTTTTGAGAAGATACCTAGCAATACAATTGCTGGGTCATACAGTGTGATATTGTGATTTTTAATAAGAAATATAGATTTGGTCTTTGTTCCCATTTCCTGGCACACAGGTCCAAAACCCTTTGTAATATCCAAAGTAATATGTCTTTTTGTAAGGTTATGAGATGTCTGATAGCTGGGGGCTCCTTGAGAGCCACAGGGCAGGGGTTGGTTGCTAGGGAACTCACCATGCCATTAGAGAGTTGGAGCTTTCAGCCCCATTCCCTGATCTCCAGGGAGAGAAGAGGAAATGAAGGTTGAGTTGATCAGCAATGGCCAGTGATTTCATCAGTCATGCCTATATTAGTGAAGCCTCCATTAAAAACCCACAAATAAAGAATTTGAAGAGCTTCTGGGTTGTTGAACATGGAGAGGTGGCTAGAAGGGTGGTGCCACACACAGGGCATGGAAGCTCCACACCCCTTCCCATATACCTTGCTCTATGAATCTTTTCCAATCTTTTCCATCTGGCTGTCCATCTATCTATATACTTAACATCTTTCATAATAAATAAGTAAAGTGTTTCCCTGAGTTCTGTGAGCCATTCTAGCAAATAATTGAACCCAAGGAGGGAATCTTTGGAAGGTTCAATTTATAGCTTTTGGTAAGAAGTAAGGTCACAATCTGGGCCTTGTAATTGGCATTTGACGTGTCTGTGTGTGTGTGCATGCATGCACGTGTGTTGGCAGACAGTCTTTTGGGACTGAGCTGTTAACCTGTGGAATCTGACCGCAATTCCAGGTAGATAATGTCAGAATTGACACTGGTGTCTGCTGGAGCAATGTTTGGTGTGTTGGGAAAAATCCCCATACATCTCATGTCAGAAGTGAAGTACTGTGTTGAATGGTGACTGTGTAGTAGGAGACATAGGTAATTTTGTGTATGGCTTGTTGAGGAACTGTGAAACTGGATTTTTAAATTTTTTCCTGTCTGTTTTGTGGTCTTATTAGGTATAGATTTTGAATTGTTGGCCAGGTGTGGTGGCTCACACCTGTAATCCCAGCACTTTGGGAGGCTGAGATGGGTTGATTGCTTGAGGTCAGGAGTTCAAGATCAGCCTAGAACTGCCTAGAGACCATGGTGAAACCCCATCTCTACTATAAATACAAAAACTAGCTGGATGTGGTGGTGCGTACCTGTAATCTTAGCTACTCAGGAGGCTGAGACATGAGAATTGCTTGACCAGGAGGCAGAGGTTGCAGTGAGCTGAGATCCCGCTACTGCCCTCCAGCCTAGGCAACAGAGCAAGACGCTGTCTCAAAATAAATACCAAAAATAAAAAATGAAATAAAATTGTCACATCTTCCTGGTAAATTGAAGCCTGGATGCCTATAAAATGATCTTTATCTCTAAAATTACATTGTACTTAAAAACTGTACTTTGTCTGATATAACAATCATACAAGAAAACCATACTTCATTCTTTTATATATAACCTGTATTCTTATATATTTTAAATGTCTCCTGTAAACAGAACATACTGGATTAAGAAAAATTCAGTCTGATTATCTTTTAATTAAGTTATTTAGTGTACTATAACTGCTGGTGTATTTGGGTTTATCTCATAGTTCCTTATATTTCTTTTTGTCCTTCTCATTCTGTGTTCATCTCTCTTCTCATATTTTTGGGGCATTTCTATTATTCCTCTCTCCATCTTCCATTTTATACACACCAGTTTACACAATTCATACTATTTTCTTTTAGTTGTTACCTTAAAAATTACAAATGCATGCCTTATGTGTGAAATTTTAGTTTCCAGAGTGGGCAACATGGAGAAACCTCATCTCTGCAAAAAAGACAAAAATTAGCATGACATGGTGTTGCACGCCTGTGTATCAGCTACTCAGGATGCTGATGTGGGAGGATCACCTGAGCCTGAGAGGTTAAGGCTGTAGTGAACTGTGATCGTGCCACTGTACTCCAGCCTGGATGATAGAGCAAGCCCCTGTCTCATACATACATATATATGTACATACGTACAAACACATAAAATTAATGAGTACTTAACAGATGGCAAAATGGGTTTATCTGTTTTGAAAAATTATTAGGTATCATCTCAAGTGTTTTCACTGCCACATTTTATCCAGTCAAGGACCTTATGACACTGTCTGGCCAAACCTGTGGTGGGTTACCCCCCAAAAGTAGTGGCAGATGAGTTCTTGCATGTGCTACCCCTAACTGTTCTGATAGGGCTGGTTGGGATTCCAAAATCAGTCCAAAGTATTTATTAGGAAACTTACAGGGTGCTAGAGTGGTGCTTGTGATGGAGTAAGAAAAAAGATGTTGTACTATGTCTGCAACAAGGGGATTGGGATATGGAGTTTATGTGGGGTTTAAGGAATACAGCTGACAGTGAAGGCTAGTTTCTACATTTTATCTTGCAATGTTTTGGGCAACAATATATATCAGTGCCTGGGAATGTCCAAGCTTGTAGGGGAAAACATAAAGCTAGCCAGGTCACACCAGTGGTCAAGGCATTTTGCATGTCCTGTGTCAGGGCAAAGAAAAATTGGGATTTGGGAGACCCCACATTTTTGAATCTTGAATTCTTCCAGTTTGTGTTGCAATGTATTTAAATTCTTTTTTTAAAAGCTGTTACTGTTTCAAAACAACGTTTAGTTTTAAGTAAGTTTTATTTTCATTCCTTTTCACACCTGGAATCACTTTTCTCCCACTTTAGAAATGCCTTTGGTGAGATTCTGCTGGTGGCAAACTCTTGTTTTCCTCTGTGTGCACTTCGTCCTCTTTCTTAAGAGTATTTTGCTAGACATTAACATATAAGCTGGCAGTTGACTTTCATCAGTTACAAAGATGCCATTCCACAATCTTGTCTCACAGTTGCACTTGAGAAGTCAGCGGTCTCCTCCTCCTCCCTGCTTAGAAGTGAATCTTATTTTTCTTGTACTGGTTTTGTAAGAGCTGTTTTTGGTATTCTGCAGTTTCATGATATCAAGGGTGAATTTTTAATTTTTTATCCTGCTAGGAGTTAATGTGTAAAGAGATGTCTATTTTGAAAAATTATTAGGTATCATCGCCTCAAGTGTTATCACTGCCACCTCTTACCTCTTTGCTCCTTTGAGAACTCCAAATGACTCTTAGACCTTCCCATTTCTTTAGACAAGGTCTTGTTGTTTCCCAGGCTGGACTGGTGGGACCACAGGCATGTACCCCCATTGTAGGGGGCGGAGAGTGGGGGGCTCCCTTTATTGCCCAGTCTGGTTGATCTTCCCATTCTTCATCTATTTTTCCCTTTGCTCCCATTATCTTTTTGTATTACATTCTGGGTAGTTTCTTTTGCTCCATCTTCTGGTTCAGATTTTCTTCTTAGTCACATTTCATCTGTTGCTAAACCTATCCACTGAGTTAAATTTTTAGGTATTTTAACTTCTAGGTTTTTTCAAATATGCTTTCATATTTTTCTATCCTTGGGTATTTTCTAACATCTTTTATACTTGTACACACACAGAATCTTTCTCCAGTTAACATTTTCTTTTTTTTGAGACAGAGTTTCGCTCTTGTGGTCCAGGCTGGAGTGCAGTGGCATGATCTTGGCTCACTGCAACCTCCACCTTCCACCTTCCCAGGTTCAAGCCATTCTCCTGTCCCAGTCTCCTGAGTAGCTGGGATTGCAGGCGCCCATCACCACGTCCAGCTAATTTTTGTATTTTTAGTAGACAGGGTTTTACCATGTTGGCCAGGCTGGTCTTGAACTCCTGACCTAAGACAATTCGCCTGCCTTGGCCTCCCAAAGTGCTGGGATTATAGGCGTGAGCCAACCTGCCCGATCCAATGTTTTCTTCATAAAAAGGATCTTGACTTTTTATACCTAAATTTCATCTTTTTTTTTTCTTTTTCCTCTCTAGCCCTATGTCATAATTTATTTCTTGAAAAGAGGTATTTCTGACACACTCATGTATGGAAAATTTATAGTTATGTCTCAAAGACTCAGTGTAACATTTAAACAAATTAATGTGCAGGAAAAGTCTGAAATTACATTTCAAATACTGTTAGTACACTGTCAGGAGCCGTGCAGAAGTTTTACAAGCATGATGAACACTGAATTAAAGTAAATGTGTGATGCACATTGCTGGCACTAGGAGAGGAAATGATGATATCGTATTCAGTGTGAGCTATTCTCTGCCATTTTGTGTTTATCCTGAACACATTACCACAGTGCCTTTTTTTTTTTAAACAGCCAAGGTTAGTACTTGATTATATTTGCTATAACATTTTTTCCAGGCTATAATTATTGGTGCTATCAAACTTTGGTACCATGATTACTTATTTGTGTCTGAAGTTAAAAAAATGTAATCTGGACCCTGACTAGAGATTCTTTCGTTCAGCTTATACTCCAGTGAGGTAGACAGGCTTACTGTTGTGGGATTGTGTTCTTTCTAGGCTCCTTTTTTAGGGATATGACTTTAGCTAGCTGCATAGGATAAATGTTATTTATGCTACTTACAAGAACTGCTTGATGTATACTCAGTACTTCCATTCCTCTACATACTTCAAATTTTGTCTCAGGAATAAGTCACATTAATAGACCTTTATCATACATCTAGGATTATTTTTCTTGCCCTGTAAATCTTGTAGGTGTTGTCAGTATATTGTCTGTAACATTACAGATTCCTGTTGATATGAGACTCATTAGGAGGGAAAGCTCCCTGGCCTTTATAATAGGAAGTGTTTTTTTTTTTTTTTCCTTCCCTTTCAAGCAGTTGACTTGCTTTTTATCTTAAGGATGTGCTGAACAGTATGACTGAGCAATACTTGTCAATATTGCATACCAAAGAAGCTTGGAATCAATATTATTTAGAACTTCATGCGATGAACATTTTGTATTTGTCCATTCCAAATCATGTTAGTGTTGCTTTGATCACCATTACATGAAGTAGGGACTTCATGTGAGAAAATGTACATATGTGCGCCAGAAGGAGAAGAGACATTAGAGTGGCTTAAAATCTCCATCTGAAATCTAGAGGCAACATGGATACCCAACAAACTATGAGAAAGTAGTTGTACAATTAAAATGCATACAAGTAATGGACTCATGAACCAATCAATCAAATAAAATCTGTATATGATAACCTTAAAATGTCACCAACTTCAGTCATAACCTATTAATTAGTATTTTAATATTATAGTCAGATGGAGCTTTCCTTACTTCCAAAGTACTTTCTCATTTATCAAACAGGAGAGAAAACGAACAATGTTGAAATTTTATTTCTGAAATATTTTATTCTTTTAATCAATACATATTATATTAAGTATAGAATTTCCTTAAAAATTAGCAAATAACTCTCGATTTCACTGTTAGGACATTGTTATAGAGAAGGAAACATCTTGCTCTTTTAACTTTTCTTTTTACATTTATCCACATTCCAAGTAGATTATCATAGTAAGGTTCTTCTGTGTTACTTTTGTCCAAGTTGTGACAACTGAAACAAAACACAAAATCATACATAAAACTTTTTTTAGAAGATCACAAAAGAAGCATTCAAACATATTTGTAAACCTTTAAGAAATTACACTTCCTAATGTTTATCACTAACTCAAATGTAAAACATTTGTAGATATTTAAAAACTGAAGGCTGGGCAGTGGCTCATGCCTGTAATCCTAGCTACTTGGGAGGCTGAGGCGGGAGGATCACTTGAGGCCAGGAGTTCAAGACCAACCTGGGCAACATAGCAAGAGACTGTCTCTACCAAGAAAAAGAAAAGAAAATAGAATTGCAATAAACATCATCATAGCAAAGAAGTGTAAACATTATTAGGTAATGTTAACTGATGGAAAACAAAAACCCTGGGAATGAAAAAAAATTAGTATTAACTTTGTGAAAATGTAAAGAGAAATGTCATGAGTGACAGACTATTGACAGTTCTCATATATTTTTTTATTTCTAAAGGATCATTAAACGCCACAGAAAAGGCTTTCAGCTCTGGAAGGATGGGTAAACTCCTACTGGAAACAATATTATCAAGGTTTTCTTCTCAGTCATCCAAGGCAATACCTATATGGCTTTTGGTTTCAGCTGGTTCAGGTGAGTAAGTGGTTTTCTTTCTCTCTTTTGAACAATACCAATAGCAACATGTGGGGTATGTTAACAGAAACAAACAACAAAGGTACACTTTACCTCTTTAATGAACTGTGTAGCATTAAAAAGCTCACTGCAGCCATATAAAATGTGTTTGCCTTGTTTTCCCTGCAAAAATCAGTCAGAACTTAGATACAAGTAACAAGAAATATATTCAATATTCCCACAAAAAGAGATTAATATGCTACTTTTTTTTGGTTATTCTTGACAGTCTTTCTTGGGGAAAGTGTTGGATTTTAGTGTACACATCTACCTAAAATTGCATGAAATAAAGAGGAACAAAGTGGTAAAATGAGCAATGTTTTTTTATGTCCCCCAAAATATATATTATGGCACACAATTGGTGCCATTTCCTATTACACTCAAAATAGAAGGAATCTGATGACTGTCCTATTTCACAGGAGCAATAGTTTCCTATACAATCTTAGAACATTTTTCCAATGTAGGATGTGTCTACTTGAAGAATACATTCGAGTTTCTTTTTTTTTTTTTAAGAAAGAAAAAGAGAAAAGGAGAAAGAAAGAGCAAAAGAAAGAAAAAGAATGAAAGAGAGAAAGAAAGAGGAAGAGAAAGAGGGAGAGAGAATGGGATTCTTGTTTTATTGCCCAGGCTAGAATGCAGTCTAAAAATGGGTATTAAAAACCTCTTTTATGCCAATAATTGTGC
>CAUYQU010044250.1:0-16863 GCA_963574635.1 Cheracebus regulus
AAAGGCCAGGCGCAGTGGTTCCTGCCTGTAATCCCAGCCCTTTGGGAGGCTGAGGTGCAGATCATTTGAGGTCAGGAGTTGAAGACCAGCCTGACCAACATGGTGAAACCCCATCTCTACTAAAAATTCAAAACAAATTAGCCAGGTGTGGTGGCACATGCCTGTAATTTCAGCTACTCGGGAGGCTGAGGAGGAGAATCGCTTGAACCCAGGAGGCTGAGGCTACAGTGAGCTGAGATCGCACCACTGCACTCCAGCCTGGGTGACAGAGTAAGACTCCATGTCAGAAAAAAAAAAAAGACAAAATGAAATAAAATCCAGGTCTATGCCAATCACCATAGACTGGGGAAGAAGACAATCTCTTGTATTTGCACTGAATCCTGTAGTCTAAAAAGTATTTTTTAAAGTATTATTTAATGTATTTGTCTGGCTACACATCAAAGCAGCACTGAGAGGTAACGACAGTTCTGTCCCAAAGGATACACAGGGAATCGTGAAGTTTTGGTTTTTTTTTGTTTTTTTTTTGTTTTGTTTTGTTTTTTTTGAGACAGAGTTTTGCTCTTGTTGCCCAGGCTGGAGTGCAATGGCACGATCTCAGCTCACCACAACCTCCACCTCCTGGGTTTAAGCAGAGAATCATAAAGTTTTATCAGCAACACTTTAATAATCTTCAGCACTCATAGACCTCTCCACCCAAAGCTTGGGACAAAATACAGGTGAATTCATAGGAAGAACATGGACCCAGATGCTTCCGTTTGTCAGAAAGGTGACAGGGCTGGGACACCCCAATAGCCCAAAGGAGACCTTATAAAAATCAAGATGTTTGTTGTCTTGATTATACCTTATTAAGTTTCAAGACAACTAGTATCTCAATAAACTGTATACTGTAGAGTTCATTTAAAATTTAATTTAGTAGAAAACGCAAAGGAAAAGTAACCTTATGACTACTCTATTTCAAAATGTTCCTTACCCTTCTTATTCTTATTCTGACTGGAGCATCTTGTTTTCTGAGACAGGGTCTCACTGTGACACTGCGGCTGGGGGTACAGTGGCATGTGGTTGGCTCACTGCAACCTCTGCTTCCCAGGCTCAAGTGATCCTCCCAACGCAGCCTCTCTAGTAGCTGGGACCACAGGTGCATGCCACCACTCCTGGGTAGTTTTTGTATTTTTTAGTAGAGACCAGGTTTTGCCATGTTGCTCAGGCTGGCCTCAAACTCCTAAGCTCAAAGGGATGCACCTGTGTAACGGTTAGTTTTAGGTACTCACTTGATTGGGACATGGGGTGCCCAGTTATTTAGTCAAACATTATTCTGGATGTGTCTGAGGATGTTTTGGGTGAGATTAACACTTAAATGGGTAGACTGAGTAATGTGGACTGCCCTCCCTCATGTGGGTGGCCTTCATCCGATCTGCTGACAGCCCGAAGGGAACAAAGAGGCTGACTCCCCCTCCAGGAATAGAGAACTCCTCCTCCCTGACAGCCTTCAATCTGGGACACTGGCTTTTTTTGGGGGGACTTGGCTTTGGACTTGAACTGAAACGTGGGCTCTTCCTGAATCTTGAGTCTGCCAGTCTTCAGCCTAGAACTACGCGGTTGGCTCTCTTCATTCTCATGCCTTAGGCTCAGACTGGAACCACACCACTGGCTCTCCCAGGTCTGCAGCTTACTGACTTGCCCTGCAGATCTGGGACTTGCCCTTCTCCATAACTGCATGAGCCTATCTCTTACTATAAATCTCTTTCTTTCTCTCCCTACACAAACACTTACACACTCCTCTTCCTATATATACACATCTTACTGGTTCCGTTTCTCTGGAGACCCCTGACTTACATAGCCCTCATCCCTGTAGATCTCTGTGGCAGACCTGCCACCTTTACTCACATGTCTATTCCCTACTGAAAGATAATATTCATCTTATTTCTAAGGTCATGGTTCTTTATAGAAAGAATCAGTCACGAAGCTTAAATGAAGATTTCTGGTTGAATAAGAATCAATATGAAATATTTGACTTTTCTTTCCACAGACTCACCAAAGTTGTGGAGAGGAACTTGAAAGACTATTCGAGTCAAGTATGGTGAGGCCCCAGATTCAGATGCTCGGGTTCCTTGGAGGGAAGGAAGAGGAAGGAGGACTGGACCCACAGGCTCACAAGAGACCTTATCATATTTAGAAAGGCTGTTAACATTTTCAGTTAAATTGCAAAGGAGTTGATATTATCATACCTTCATTTCTCAGCAGTTGACACTTAAGTTCAGAAGAGAAGCGATTTGACCAGGGTCATTTGACCAACATCACGTAAAAAGCTCGCCCTACCAGAGTAGCAGACCCAAAGCTGATTCTGATGTGAACAACATGTAGAGGACAGGGACATTCTCAAATAGCTACAATAGGTCCCCTGATTCCCAGGTCTTCTGACTCATAAGGCAGATGCCTGTGCACTATCCCAACAGTGACCTCAGCAACTTTCACTTACATTTTCACCTGTCAACTTTATCTCTGCCTATATAGCCCCAGGCATTCTACAAAGAAGGAGGTTAAGACTACCACACTCTCATTTATGGCCCTATTTATATTGAACACTTTACATTTCAGTATCCTACCAGCCTTGACAAAGTCAGCCCAAATTTAAAGTAATGTTAACTTGAAAGAAAAATATTTAATTTAATTAATTAATTATTTGTTTGTTTGAGACAGAGTCTCACTGTGTGGTCCAGGCTAGAGTGCAGTGGCATGATCTTGGCTCACTGTAACCTTCACCATTCTCCTGCCTCAGCCTCCCAAATAGCTGGGACTACACGCACATGCCACCACGGCCGGCTAATTTTTTGTATTTTTAGCAGAGACGGGACTTCACCCTGTTGGTCAGGCTAGTATCAATCTCCTGACCTCGTGATCCGCCTGCCTTAGCCTCCCAAGGTGCTGGGATTACAGGTGGGAGCCACCCCTCCCAGCCAAGAAAAACATTTTATAACAATTCCTCAGAAGGTGACATAAAGGAAAAGACAAAGATACGTATTTTAAAGGGTAAAGGAAAAAATAAAAGTCTTTTAGCTATAATTTAGTTTAGAGATTCCGTACAGTTCAATGAGAATGATAATCACTAAAATAGTCATGTATTACCTGACCACATTTATCAAGGTGTTTCTGGAGACTTTTTTTTTCTAACATTATCAAAAACTAAAATGTCCAAAACCAGTCCCTTTTAATCCAAGATACCCTACCCCCTTTTCCTAAGTTTCTAGATGTTTCCTTATTTTTTTAGAGATAAACATCAAGATATGACATAAAAAGAAAAACAAAAAACACTTCCAGCCTAGTCAACATGGTGAAACCTCATCTCTACAAAAAATATGAAACCTAGCCAGGTTTGGCTGGTGCATGCCTGTAGTCCCATCTATGCGGGAGGTGGAGGTGGGAGGATAGCCCAGGAGGTCGAGGCCGCAGTGAGCCCACACAGGGCCACTGCATGCTCCAGCCTGGGCGACAAAGTGAGATCCTGTCAAAAATAAAAATAAATAACTTCTACATAGATTGGGCTTTTGTTTCTTTTAATGTCCATGTCAAAGCATAAAAACGACAACTTTCTTTCATTGTAAAAAAGGAAGTTACTAATAAGCAGATTACAGGGGAACACTCTGTTTTTTAAACACTGGCACAAATTCCATGCAAAATTTTCCTGCTGATTGCTAACACAGCTGTATTATTTAATGAACTCTGAAAAGTTATGGTCTCCTGTAGTAAAGTGGGAGGGAGAGGGATGAAGTCTAATGCTAAAAATAACGAATGAATAAGTGATACTTTTTTTTTTAAAGATGACAAGTACATTCCTGCCACACCCAGCAGTCCTAGAAAAATATTTTCTGCCATTTAGTCATTTAATCGCAGTATGTAGTCATTTGTCTATTACTAGGTCTGCCCTGTAAGATAATTCATGTTCCTTTCTTGGTGTAAGAAGCTGAAAAATTCCCATTCCATGCTTTCCAAATACTAAAACCTATCTTCATAGAAGAACCAGCCAGTGACACAGATTACACTAAAATTTACCAGTAGTTGGAACAACCAGCTGAAGTTGAGAGGTTTGGTTTTACTCTTTTTTCCTTTGAGATATAATTCCCACACGAAAAAATCCACTCAGTTTTATAATCAACGTAATTCCCATCAAATCAACCTGAAAAATCCAAGTTATAAAAGCAAGTAAATCAAGGATTCTATTCCTTGTTGTTGTTGTTTTTTGAGACAGAGTCTAGCTCTGTTGCCCAGGCCGTAGTGCAGTGGTGCGATCTCGGCTCACTGCAACCTCCACCTCCTGGGTTCAAGCGATTTTCCTGCCTCAGCCTCCAGAGCAGCTGGGATTACAGGCATCCACCACCACACCCAGCTAATTTTTGTATTTTGAGTAGAGACGGGGTTTCATTGTGTTGGCCAGGCTGGTCTTGAATTCCTGACCTTGTGATCCGCCTGCCCCGGCCTCCCAAAGTGCTGGGATTATAAGCATGAGCCGCCGCACCTGGCCAAGAATTCTATTGTACATGAAGCAATTCATCACCTGGTTAAGTTAGCAAGCAAAGCATCATCTGATTTACCCAAGTCCTATGGACCAGTAGAGACTGTGAATTAGGAGCACAGATTTGTGTCCAAATCCCAGCACTGCCACTTACCAGTTGTGTGACATTAGCAAACGTACTTCTTGGTGCTCCAGTGATGCAATCAGTTAGTAAATGACAGTTATACAGAAAGTATACTTCTCGTCTGGGCATGGTGGCTCACTCCTGTAATCCCTGCACTTTAGGAGGCCAAGACAGGAGGATCTCATGAGCCTAGGAGTTCGAGACCAACCTGGACACATACTGAGACCTTGTCTCTATTTTTAAAAATATTTTTTAATTCTAAAAAAAGGAAAAAGAAGAGGAAGAGGAGGAAGAAGAAGGAAGAGAAGGAGAAGAAGAAAGAGAAGAAGAAAAGAAATGTACTTCTCCTAAGGGTCTATTTAGTCATCCAGCAAACGGGTGCTATATCTACATCTTTGCCTTGTGGATTACTGTGAAACTACATATGATAGTGGCCTCAGGGAGGAGCCCTGAGTAAACAAACAGGGAGGGGGAGTATGAGAACAGGGCAAGGCAAAAAGAGGGGTGCTCTTACCCAGGGGTGAAGCAGGAGGGTCCAAAACGCTGGGGAGTGGGGTGGGGACTGACTCAGAGAAGAACTCTGTTCCAGCAGTAAAGAGGAAAGCATCCTCGGACAGATGGGACAGAGGTGCATCCATACATTCATGAACTCAAGCAAAGCACTGAGGGTTCAGAGATGGAAAAGTCACAGTTCCTCCAGGAGCTTGTATTTTATAGCAGGAGCAACCTTGCACACGAAGAAATCGTTACAAAGCCACAGAGGAGGGCAGTGGCATAGACGTGGAGAACTGTGGGAGGAGAGAGGGCTCCCTGACGGAGTGGGCAAGGAGGTGATCAGGGTCGGCGCCTTGGAGGAAGTGACCCCTAAACCCTTATTATAGTCAAGACGTGTGAGCCAGAAGAAGAGGGCGGGAGAGGAGCAGGGCACATTTGTGCACAGCACAGAAGTCTTCTCTGCCTGGGGAAAAACCCAAAGTAAGGAGCAGAACAGTGGGGCTGGGGGCCCCACAGGAGGTCTGGAGTGGCAGATAAAGGTCAAGGTGGGGAGAGGTTATCAGGGACTTTATCTGGTAATCACAGGATCACACATGCTTTTTATTTTTTTATTTTCATTTTATTACATTTTTTGAGACATACTACTCAGTTGCCCAGGCTGGAGTGCAGTGGTGTGATCTCAGCTCACAGCAACCTCCGCTCCCTGAGTTCAAGCAATTCTCCTGCCTCAGCCTCCCAAGTAGCTGGGATTACAGGCGTGTGCCATGACACTCGGCTAATTCTTTTTGTATTTTTAGTAGAGATGGGGTTTCACCAGGTTGGCCTGGCTGGTCTCAAGCTCCTGACCTCAAGTGATCCACCCACCTAGGCCTCCCAAAGTGCTGGGATTATGGGTGTGAGACACCATGCCCGGCCCAGATGCGCTTTTCAGGAGCAACTCAGTCTGGAGGTTGTGTGGAAGATGCATCCGATGAAGGGTGAAATTGGAGGCTTCTGTACTGGTACCAGGAGGAGAGAGTGACAGACAGCCCTACTTCCCCTGTCTACCTCTCACCACCTGCCTAAGACCACACTGCCCTTGCTCCCGCTGTGCCTTGGCCTGGAAGACCCCTCTCCATTCTCCTTCTGGTTAACTCCTCATTTTTCAAGAAGCAATTTGGCATTCCTCCTCCAGGGTCTTCCATGACTGCACGTGAGGCTTCATTTCCTGTTTCCATCTTCCACAGCACTGGAATGCCATGTGCACTGAATGACTGTATTATGTCAAAACTGCATGCTCGACTATCTGTCACCTGTTAGACTGACAGTGCCCTGAGGGCAGAGACAGTGACTTCTTTGAATTTCCAATCTGTGCACACTTGCCTGACCCTGAGTATGCACTGAACAAATGCTCATTGAACTAAACCAAATGTTCTTATTCTCTGGCCAAAAACACTTCCAGCTGGGCACGCTGGTTCACGCCTGTAATCCCAGCACTTTGGGAGGCTGAGATGGGAGGATCATTTGAGGTCAGGAGTTCAAGACCAGCCTGGCCAACATGGTGAAACCCCATCTCTACCAAGATACAAAAATTAGCCAGGCGTGGTGGCACGCACCTGTAATCGCAGCTGCCCGGGAGGCTGAGGCAGGAGAATCGCTTGAACCCAGGGGGCGGAGGCTGCAGTGAGACAAGATCGTGTCACTGCACTCCAGCCTAGGCAACACAGCAAGACTCTGCAAAAAAAAAACAACAACAACAAAAAAAAAACAGATAAAACAACACTTTCACTTTCACCGTCTCCCTATTGCCTGCTGAATAAAGTTCACATATTCACCCAACACATCCACAGTCTGGCTTTATCTCCCTCAAACGCCCTCACAAATATGCTGCTCTCCAATGGTTTGTTCCTCAAACTGCTTCCCCCTCCATCATCCCCAAATACACCATAGTACCCTCACATTTTCTCAAAGCTTTGTTCTCATTGTCCTGTTCACCAGTTTCCAATTGTCTAAATGCAGTCCATCCTCTTTATGATTTTAAAACTGTATTTAGATAAATATTTAAACTGAAGCCCATGTTTTGCAAAACCCAGAGCAGTCCCAACCCCACCAGCAAGCCCTCCCTCCTTCCCACCGCACCCCGGGCAGTCCAACCACCTCCTCGTCTCCAGCCTAATGATTCACGGGAAGCGGGCCTGGTTCCCCTGGGAATCGCACATAATGAGGCAGGATGGGGGATGCCATCTGGGAGAATGCCAAGGCTGCCCAAGGGTGATGAGGTTTTGTCCCTGTTTACTTGTTTGAAATAATAAGCGGAAAGGAAAATAAAGTACTAACTGGACTTAATTTACAACTCTCCCTCCCTGGGAACTTCAAAGGCGATCTGACGTGTGGATGGCGGCATGATCTGGTCCACATTGGACACGCTCAAATGAAAGTTACATCATCCTCCCCAGAAACACCCAAGGGGCCCAGGACACCCCAGAGCTTGTGACCACTGACAGTACGCAGCTCAGCCAGTTCATTACAACTGTGAGATTGCCTTTTTATTTCAAAAAGGAACTTCTCCACCCACGTACTTCAAAGAGAACGTGTTCCAGAGAATTTCTCTTGCATGATGTAATCTAGATTGTACATTCTATTTTTAGGCTAGAAATGACTCCATCTGAGGTTCTCAGATAAACCCGCTGGGGAGGAAGCTATGTAAATAAATGTATATTTGTTGAGGTTTGAAAATGCTAAGTGGGTAAAGCACTGCTCTCTTCCAGAAATTTTTAAAAGGGAGTTTAGAGAAAACTGAACGCTCAGGGAATATTTTGGAGACCCTGTCCCGATTAGTCCTGATCTGTAAATACCTTTGCCTCTGTAGCTTCACCTAACAGTTTTTTGTCCAGTTTCTTATAAAAGCAATTCCAAGCAAGTACTTGTTCCTGCTTAATGTTTCCCAGTCCTTGTGTCTGCAGGTAAAAAGTAAACAGCTCTTGGCCAGGTGTGGTGCTTCACGCCTGTAATTCCACCACTTTGGGAGGTGGAGGCAGACAGATCACCTGAGGTCAGGAGTGCAAGACCAGCCTGGACAACATGGTGAAACCCCATCTCTACTAAAAATACAAAAATTAGCCAGGTGTGGTAGAAGACGCCTGTAATTCCAGCTACTCAGGAGGCTGAGGCAGGAGAATTGCTTGAACCCAGGAGGCGGAGGTTGCAGTGAGCCGAGATCTTGCCACTGCACTCCAGCCTGGGCAACAGAGCAAAACTCTGTCCAAAAAAAAAAAAGAACAACAACAAACAGCTTTCTTTACAATCTGCTGACAAAGGATGCAAGGACAACGGGCACAGCAAATATAACTCAGGCTACGTGCTGCAAAGCCCTTCAGGAACATGTGGCTAAATCATAATCTCAAAGAGTGAGTGCAGTATGGTGAGGAGAATATTTTCAGGTAGAATTTCTTTTTTCTCTCTCTCTTTCAGAAAGAGGATCTTGCTATGTTGCCCAGGCTGGTCTTGAGCTTCTGGCCTCAAGTGACCCTCCAGCCTCAGCCTCCCAAAGTTCTGGGATTACAGTGGTGGATCACTGTGCCCAGCCAAGAATTTCTAAGATCAGTCCCAATTGTCTGTTACCAGAAACTCACAAGAACATAAGAAGGGAATGTGTGTGCGGCGGGGGCTGGGAGAAGGGTATAGGGGAGAAGGGGGCACGGGGAAGATGCAGGAAGGGGTTAGAGCCAGGGCTATGGGGAGAGGAGAACCAAAAATGAAAAATTAGAGGGATTAGGATGGTGTGCTTAAAATAACTAAAGTGATGATTCTGTCAAAAGATGGATAATGGGCCACAAGTGATCATTCCTCTCATTCTTCAAAACAGCTTCTCTTCAGGCCACTCAACCATCCAGACCCCTGGATTTATGTAAGGGTTTATGTTAAAGTAACCTCCCCTCTTAATCAGAGAATAGCACCAACTATAATGTCATCAATTAAATATTTACAAACTATGGACAAGGAAATATAATTATATTTAAAGAAAATTTAAATTAAAAAAAAATGTTTGCTTAGACTCCTTGTGGCCACAAAGAAACACACCCCCCAACTGCCATCACAACACACACGACAGGCCAGGAGCGCCTCGGTGCTACCAAATGTCCCTTTTCTCTCCCGAGACCTGAACATCCGACCCTATGCAAAGACCTGAAAACTCCAAGCAGGGCATCCCTTTGACAGGACTAAAATATGGCTCCAAAGTTAAACGTGACCCATGTATGCCTGAGGTTACAATTTTTTGAATTTTTAAAATCAGACCTTGGGCCAGGCATGGTGGCTCACGCCTGTAAATGCCAGCATTTTGGGAGGCCGAGGCAGGTGAATCATCTGAGGTCACGAGTTCAAGACCAGCCTGGCCAACATGGTGAAACCCCGTCTCTACTAAAAATACAAAAAATAGCTGGGTGTAGTGGTATGTGCCTGTAATCCCAACTACTCAGGAGGCTGAGGCAGGAGAATCACTTGAACCCAGGAGGCAGAGGCAACAAGAGTGAAACTCCATCTCATTAAATTAATTAATTAATTAAGACCTTTGTGATGACCCTGAGCAGTAGGATATAAATAATTCCCATGTTTAGTGTTCCAATAATGGAACACTAGGCATACATGGGTTTAAAGAAGCCAGGAAAAGTTAAAACTGTACTTTTTTCAATTACAGTCAGGATGAGATTTTTGACTAGGGTGCTCTGAACACTCTGAGACACTCGAATCCACAAGTCGCATATCAGGATAGAGAGACTGTGGCTGCTGGATCCTGGAACATCATCACCAGGGGTGAGACACTGTACAAAGAAGACTCTGGGGAAACCGTGTTGCCTTTGTACAGACTCTGGGGAAACCGTGTCACAGAGGTGATCTGTCGTATCACCTCTCCCATGGCCTGACACCCTACATTCCACACAGAGAGCTGGGAGGTAGCTGCACGGCCCGGGAGCTGAACTCCTCCTAGTGTGAGCAGGGCCTGAGAGGACGAAAGCAGAGTTCGCGGGGGCAGCGCTCCCTCCAGCAACAGCAGCAGCTGTGTTCTTCTCGGACCCCAAACACCTTCCACCGTCTGCATTCTTCCTGGCAGTTCCAGCTTCCTTGTTAAAACTATTTTGTACTTTGGAGTTTGCCAGCAGGTACTCTTTAAATAATGGCATGTCCTGGTTGAACAACAGTTCCATTCAGGGATGTAAGTCACTGTCTTTAAGGTTCTATAGAATTGCAGAAAATTAGGCACCCTGGTACACATTTTCCATGTCAACTGTTGAACTTCTGTTGTGTCACTTGGGACCAGGCTCTTGTATCTGCACACCCAGCACAGTGCCCTCGACTGCCTGATGCCTTTTGCTCCACTCTGTCCTCCAAGCTGCTACCTGATTAATCTTCCAAAGATACTACTGTCATCACGCTTTGTCCTCATCTTAAAAACCTATACCCCCTCTCGAATGCAGAGTATAAAATAAACCTTACCATCTAAGCCTTGCATATAAGACCACTATGGGCTGAATGTGTCCCTCCAAAATACGTACATTGAAATCTTTTTTTTTTTTTTTTTTTTTTGAGACAGAGTTTCACACTGTCACCCAGGCTGGAGTGCAGTGGCTCACTACAGCCTCTGCCTCCCAGGTTCAAGCGATTCTCCTGCCTCAGCCTCCCAAGTAGCTGAGACAATAGGCGCATGCCACCATGCCCGACTAATTTTTTGTATGTTTAGTAGAAACAGGGTTTCACCATGTTAGCCAGGATGGTCTCGATTTCCTGACCTCATGATCTGCCCACCTCATTGCTTTAGGTGATGGTATTAGGAAATGGGGCTTTTTTTTTTTTTTTTTTTGACAGAGTCTCACTGCTGCCTGGGCTGGAGTGCAGTGGTGAAATCTCAGCTCACTGAAATCTCTGCCTTCTGGGTTCTAGTGATTCTCCTGCCTCAGCCTCCCAAGTAGCTGGGATTACAGGCACCCAACACTAAGCCCAGCTAATTTTTTTGTATTATTAGTAGAGATGGGGTTTCACCATGTTGGCCAGGCTGGTCTCGAACTCCTGACCTCATGATTCACCCACCTCAGCCTCCCAAAGTGTTGGGATTACAGTCCTGAGCCACCATGCCTGGCTGTGGGGCCTTTTTCAAAGGGGCAGTGATTAGGTTATTGTTACGACTGCAATTTACAGGTGTAGCGTGAGTATGTTATCATAGTTACTGTAAGTGCAACTGTCTGCCAAAATGCCCAGAATGCCCAAATCTGTTTAGACCAACTGTGTTGGGATATTCCAATTTGGGACGACATCACATGCTAGGGCATGTCAACCTTCAAGATAACCAGACACAGGTGGATACTCATACAGGGACTATAAAAAGAGAAGCCCTCAGTCCGCTCGGCCTGCTCTGCTGAGACACAGACTCATGTGGACGAGACGCTGCCACTCACTCAGAAAGGGACCCGGAGTCAGGCTTGCCATCTCCTCGACTGGACGCTTCAGCCTCAGCATTCCAGCCCTGACACCAGAGGAAGCTACTACCAGATGCCTGAGGACCTCTGCGACCAAACCTCTGCCTATTCATCTGAGATCCTCAACCTGTTCCTAACAGGGTGAAAACCAGGAGTTGTGTGTAGGGAGAATGGGGATAAAACATCTATCTTTGTTCAGAATTGTTTGCGTGCCAATAAACCACGTGATTCAAGCATTCAGTGATGGTGTCTTTCATCCTTTGCGCTTCATTCACTGCACAGGACAGTCATCATGGCAGAGCCCTCATGAAAAGGATGAGTGGCCTTATAAAAGGGAGCCCAGAAAGATCCCTTGCCCCTTCCATCATGCGAGAATACAGTAAGAAGTTTCTACGAAACCAGGAAGCAGGGCCTCGCCAGACACTGAATCTGCCAGCCTCTTGATCTTGGACTTCTCAGCCTTCAGAGCTCTGAGAAATCAATTGCTCTTGTTCATAAGCCACCCGGTTTACAATATTTTGTTACAGACCAAGACACAGACTGAAAAGGCTGTACTGCCTGTCCAACCTAACTGCCAACTCTCATCACTTCCCAGCCAAAGCCTCTGACTCCAGTGTGCTCCAGAGCCCCAAGCCACCACTCTGTCACTTCATGCTTATTTCTCCATGCTCACCCAACCCTCTCCAGCCTGGAAATCCTTCATGCCTCTTAACAATGTTTTAACACCATCCAGGAACCCGTCATTTCCTCAGGATCACAGTACAACCTCAACCCTCTGATCTCCCATCACACTTGATAACTACACCAGCTGTCGCCTAACTTAGACCATTTTAGAGTGTCCTTTAGTTTCACGTTCATAAGGCTGGCTCTCTAACTAAATGATAATTTCTTAGAAACGAGGTCCATATTTTATAATTATTTTTATTTCTTTAAGCCAAATGCATCTATTAGGTACACCAGCGTTTGCAGATGGGAAAATAAGCAAAAGAGAAAGAACTGGGAAGGGAGAAAGACAATAGCAGATATGAGCAAAGGAGGAGCAAAGGTAGACATCATCAGAAGATTAATGAGGGGCAGAGGTGGGAATTATTTGGTTATTTTGCCATTGCCAATTGATGCAGTGTTCCAAATTCTCAATGTATCAATGAATGCACGCCTTTGATCAGTTTCCCATTTCTAGACAGAAATTTTTTCCTACTCATGCTGAATTCCTTTTTTTGAGACAGAGTCTCATTCTGTCCCCAGGCTGGAGTGCGATGGCACAATCTCGGCTCACTGCAACCTCCGCCTCTCTCAGGTTCAAGTGATTCTCCTGCCTCAGCCTCCTGAGTAGCTGGGATTACAGGTACCCACCACCATGCCCAGCTAATTTTTGTATTTGTAGTAGAGACGGGTTTCACCATGTTGGCCAGGCTGGTCTCGAACTCCTGACCTCAGGTGATCCGCCTGCCTCTGCCTTCCAAAGTGCTGGGATTATAGGCATCAGCCACCGTGCCCAGCCTCATGCAGAATTTTTCATATATACACAGATGAAAAAATTTCCAAACAAGGTTAAACATTCATACATAAACAGAGATATGATGTAATTTGCAATTTAAATAAAACACCACATGCAAAATTTCTTTCTAATAAGTCACAGTATGTCTAAATTGTTCTGTTACCATGAATTTTTTTTCTCTAAGAACCTGGTTTCTCTGTAATAACTTACCAAGTAATTAAAGGAAGAAAAATTCAAGAACTTGCCCACTATCTATCTTCATCCCATTCCTCATTCAAGCTCCCAGGTCATTTGACAGTTGATCAGTTGGTTTTGGGGGAGCTGCTGTGGATTCTACAGTGCATCACCCGGATCCCCCTTCAAAGCAGAGGCATTCCTTCCCTTTTCCAGCGCACACAGATCCCCTCGTGGAAAGTGACATCTGCTAAAGGGAACTGCCTTGCCCTGCAGGCCTGAGAGGAACACGGCCGCCTGTTGCCTCCAAACTCTGAATGGCCCTCCCAGCTCCACAGCTCACTGTGGGACAGGTGCAACACAATGGAACTTGTCCCCAGATCCTGCTCCCTCACTCCAGGCTGGAGTTGTCCCTAAGAGCATTCCCAGTAAAACACCTCACATCTAAATCTCTCTCAAGGTCTGTCTCCTAGGAAACCTGACTTAAGATAGGGCTGCTAGAAATTCCACTAACACTTGTCTAAGTGTTTAGGTCGTCTGAGCAAAGGGTAATAAAAATTTTCAGACTGCTTCCCTTCTCTAAAATGCAAATGGCATAGGAACCAGCCATTTCTTATATGAATGTAGAACCAGAGCAGAGAAAAGAAAGCATTTCATTAGCTGCTTCTCTGTTATAAACAGAAAAATTCTTCATTTTCTGCAATCCACAGACACAGAAACAGCTAACCACTTTTTCCAAAGCCATTGTATTAGAGTCTTACCTGTCTAACCTTCTAGTGGTTTTATTGCAGGGATTTTTTTTTTTCCAGAAAACAACAATATATGACTGAATCCAACAGGCCAGAAGGCACTATTCAAATTAGAAATTAAGTTTTGGGGCCGGGTGCAGTGGCTCACGCCTGTAATCCCAGCACTTTGGGAGGCAGAGGCAGGTGGATCACCAGAGGTCAGAAGTTCAAGACTAGCCTGACGAACAGAGTGAAACCCTGTCTCTACTAAACATACAAAAAATTAGCCAGGCGTAGTAGCAGGTGCCTGTAATCCCAGCTACTGGGGAGGCTGAGGCAGGAGAATCACTTGAACCCAGGAGGCGGAGGTTGTGATGAGCCAAGATTGTGCCATTGCACTCCAGCCTGGGCAATAAGAGCGAGACTCCATCTCAAAAAAAAAAAAAAAAAAAGAAAAAAATGAGAAATTAAGTTTTGGTCACAAAATATTTCAGTATATACATGGAGCCACCAAAGGTTGTAAAGCATATCATATCACCCATGTCACAACACGGCAAACATTGGGTACCTCAAATGAAAAGCCACAGAAACTATTTCCCCCAGGGTGTAAGAAAAACCACCAAGATGTGAGCCAAGAAATACCAGCAAGTCACTGCACAAGCAACGTGAGCAGTGGAAGGAAACGCAGGTGCACACACAGTACCTGGTTCTCTATGGCTTTCCTGTTCTTCGGGTCGCTCACCACAGAGAGCTGCAACTCTGCCATCTTCCTCATCTTGCTGTCCATGTCTATCTTCTGAAGCAGGTTTTTGGTCTGGTTTTTCAGCAGCCGCACTGTGTCCTCTTTCCCGTGCTTCTTTGCAAAAAGGGACGCACATGCGGAGTGTATGGCAGTGACCCAGTTTTCTAGATCTGTCTGGCTGGTGGCCTGCACACAGAGAGGGAAAAAACCTGTTCCAGATCATTTTACCCCAAAAGTGCCCTCCAAAATGGCAGGCTGGGCTTGGATGTGTAAACCCAAGAAGTACTTGCACTCCAGAAAAGCTGTTTAGTTTCAAAAACACATTCAACCATTCAACTCAGGTTCAGAGGGACTCAGAGAAGATCAGGAGCAGAGCAGAAAGCCACTTAGAGCCCTGAATAGGCCAGGAACTAAAGCTAGAGACAAGCGCTGGCCTACAACACAGGAGCGATAAGGACAACGGGGTAGACACAGTCACAATACACTGTGCCGCTCTCTAAAACAATGCTTGGCCAGGCGCAGTGGCTCATGCCTGTAATCCCAGCACTTTGGGAGGCCGAGATGGGCGGATCACCTGAAGTCAGGACTTTAAGACTAACCTGGCCAACACGGTGAAACCCTGTCTACTAAAAAAACAAAAATTAGCCAGGCATGGTGGCACGCACCTGTAATCCTAGCTACTTGGGAGGCTGAGACATGAGAATCGGTTGGACCTGGGAGGTGGAGGTTGCAATGAACTGAGATTGTGCTACTGCACTCCAATCTGGTGACAGAGTGAGACTCTGTCTCATAAATACATACATACATACATACATAAAATACAAAAATTAGGTGGGTATGGTGGTGCACACCTGAAATCCCAGCTACTTGGGAGGCTGAGACAGGAGAATCACTTGAACCCAGGAGGTGGAGGTTGCAGTGAGCTAAGATCACACCATTGCACTCCAGCCTGGGCAACAGAGCAAGACTTTGTCTCAAAATAAACCAATAAATAAAAGGATGCTTGTCTTCAGAATTTTAACAGAATGAGTAAACATTAGCACTAGAATATGAAATTTTGAAATCTGGATATAAAACTACATCTACAGTATGGCCTCAATACAAAAAAGTGTAAATAAAAGGATATTGAGGGAAACAAAATAATGCTATTGTCTTTGAATATAGGAAAGTTCTTCCTTTCTCTACTTTTCAATGACTTCTAACACAAAGACCATATACTATTTTTATAAAAGAAAAATATTTTATTTTTGGCTGGGCACAGTGGCTCATGCCTGTAATCCCAGGACTTTTGAGCCCAAGAGTTCAAGACCAGCCTATGGAACACACTGAGTCCCCATGTCAATTAAAAAATAATAATAGGCCCAGTGTGATGGCTCATGCCTATAATCCTAAAACTTTGGAAGGCCAAGGCAAGTAGATCACTTGAGGTCAGGAGTTCAAAACCAGCCTGTCCAACATGGTAAAACCCTATCTCTACTAAAAATACACAAAGAAAAAAAAAATTAGCCAGTTGTGGTGGCAGGCACCTGTAATCCCAGCTACTTGGGAAACTGAGGCAGGAATTCAAGAATTGTTTCAACGCAGGAGGTGGAGGTTGCAGTGAGCTGAGATCACATCACTGTACTCCAGCCTGGACAACAGAGTGAGACACCATCTCAAATAATAATAATAAATTTTTTTAAAAGAAAAAAACATTTTAAAAACAATAAGTAAAGTTTGAATAAAGCACAGTAGGCAAATCAGTATGATTCTAAGCAGACTGAAAAGTACTTTCAGAGAGATCCAAGATGGCCACGTAGCAGCAGCTCAGGATTGTAGCTCCCAGTGAAAGCTCAGAGAGCTTGTGGACGCTGCAATTGCAGATGAATTTTTGATGCCCACAGACTGGGAGATTCCCGGTGAAGGAGCCACATGGGTAGCCAGCGCGACTCTTTTGGCCGGCATGGCGCTTCTCAGTGTAGAGTGTACAGGACTGGATGCCCTTTTAGTCTTTTAGCAGGCTCAGCCGGTCCCATCCCCACAAGGAGAACAGCAATTGGAAGCGCTGAGGACTGAGAACAAGCACAGCTGAACCCGGGAAGGCCCAGCTCTGTAGGGAAGGGGCGCCCCCCGAAGGAAAACTAAGAAACAGAAAAAACTTCATCAC
>CAUYQU010044251.1:0-11232 GCA_963574635.1 Cheracebus regulus
GGGAGATATCATGGGGAGTAATGCCAGATATAGGTGAAGGGGAGGAAGGCAACAAATTACACTGCCACGTGTGTACCTATGTAACAATATTGTATGTTCTTCACATGTACCCCAAAACCTAAAATGCAATAAAAAAATAAATAAATAAATAAAATAAATTGTCATTATAATCACCATACCATATAATAGATCTCTTGCATTTATTACTCCTATATAACTGTGTTTATGTATATTTTGGTCAATGCCTCCTCATCCCCTCACTCCCCACCAACCTCCCCAGCCTCTAGTAACCACTGCTGTACTCTCTATGCCTATAAAATCAATTTTTTAGATTTCTCATATAAGTGAGATCATGAGGTTATTTACTCGTCTGTCCCTGGCTTATTTCACTTAATTTCTCCCAGATTCATTCATGTTGTCCCAATGACAGTATTTCATTCTTTTTTATGGCTGTATAGTATTCTATTGTGTATACATACACAACTTTTTCTTTATTCATCCATTTATTGGCACTTAGATTGATTCTATATCTTAGCTATTGTAAATAGCCCTGTAATGAACATAGAAGTACAAATATCTGCTTAACATACTGATTTCATGTTCTTTATTTTTCTTATTGTACTCTCTGAATTGCCTTATTTATTTTCTGTTGTCGTATCCTAGGAAGTAAGTAATATAAGTTCAGGTGCCTTGTATGTCTTGTTCATTCATCTATCCACAGAACCTACAACGATACCTGGCATCTAGTAGGTAGGTACTCCATGCTTAGTTTTCAGTGGACTAATAAAATGTATGCTTTTAAGTGTTATTGTCCTGGATCCTCATATTCTTCAGAGATTATAAAAGATTTATAAGGTATTTTCTACTTTTAAAACATTTCTAATTGCATAACTTTGATATGTATATAATGTAGGTATCACTAATCACTGTTCCATATCAGCAGTTTCCAGTTTCTTAAGTTCAGCATTCCAAGAAGAGGTATTTGGATGGTTCATCATTGCCTTCCAAATTCTCCAGGCCTCGTCTTTTGGGCTTATCGGTTTCAACAAACATTGTGGTGCACTTGTGTATGTAAACTATTTGCAAGTGAAGTCCTAGTACTGATGAAGCCATGCTTTGGGGATTGGAGAAGGGAAGGTCAACTGAGTGCAGGCAATAGAAATGTTCTCCTTTTCTGCTGGAGGCCAGGTGTAGGCTTATAAAGATTTAGCTTCTACATGTTTTTTATTTGTTTGTCTTTCTTTGGAAATTCAAATAATTTCACTTTCCTTATTTCCTCACTAGGTTCGGATATATGAACATTCTAAGATCATCCTAGGTCAACTTACCCAGCATGAGCTCCTAGGCATCAAAGTCCTCTCCATTTCATTTGAAACACCTATTCCTATGCTAGTATTCTTGTAAGTTCTCATAGCTACACTCACTATATTTCTGTCCATAAGAAAAAAAAATCCAGAAAAGCTACTGAACAATCAGTATGTCCCTATTGTCCTCTTGTCTCTTTGATAATTAGCCTTTTTGACCCATTACATTTAGAGCCACGTATTATTAAACATAGTTCCTTTTTCCTCCAGGTCAGATAGCATGAAGCATTTGTAGAAGAAGAGGAGGACATCTTTGCTTACAGTCCTTTAATGTAGCAAAATAAAGACAGAAAAATAAGCCAGTTATGGTATCAAATAAAAACAGTCTGGAAATCAATGTTTTTAGGTTTAAAAAACTCTTCCTCCTCAGAGATGAAGAATGGGATGGAGTGCGACAAGTGATGGAAGAGAAAGATTGTTCAGTTCTGCCCTCATGGGTAGCTACACACCTGAGCATTTCTTCAAGGGTGTCAACTGGCCCATCTTGTCATTGGTGAATTTGAATAACTGGCATTGGATGGTGTGAAACAGCTCTGTACAAAATGGGATAAATAAAGAGTTCAAAACTGATCTGCAGGAAATCTGGAAGCAGCATATTGAAAATGACTCTCAGTTTCTGATTCAGATGAGAGTGTGACCCAGGTAAAGCAGACAGATCAGCAGTTGCTGCTCTCTTGGTTTCCCTGAGGATCTTCACAAGTGAGGCTGACCCTTTCAGAAATAAATTATGACTGGGCATGAGGCCACAGAACATTATATCATGGGAAACAGGCTGGGACCCTTCCCAGAAACTTATTTAGATGATAATGGTAAGCCAGGCACTGCTGGGCAGCACAAAATCTTGTAGGAAGTAAAGTCAAGGTGATATTAAAATACTTCTATATAGCTTCTTATTGATTTTTAAATATTTCCTGTTTTGTTTGCTTGTTTGTTTGTTTTCTGGCAAGGGAAATCCAGAAAAATTGTTTACAGAAAAATTTAAATTACATGCCTTTAATTGTGTATTGAAGGGATTTGGAAGGACAAAGTATCAGGACTCATATTTACTCCTTATTATATGATCATAGTCAAGTCATTTAACTGTTGAATCCAGTTTCCTTACCTATAATAAGAATGATAATAACAATAGTTCTCATGCAGCCTGAGTGTGAGAATTAAACACTAAATAAAATATTTTTATATGCTCTGAATTATCTTACAAACACCATTCATTATTGTTTTACTTCTGTTATCACCACTAACATCCTGTAGGTACAGGATTTAATGCCAATAGTCTTAATTTGTGGTCTATAATGTACAAATATATATACATGTTTAGCATCGGGGTGAAAGTATTCCTGAACATCGTCTAGTCAAAGCACTCAGTTAGTGGTTTATTCTTCTCCACAAAGTGCATGTCAATCAGCTATTTGAACCTTCCTCAGGGAACTAACAATTTCATAGGTTCTTAATCTTTTGTCAGCATGGACTGTTGGAAGACCCATTCTCATCCCGAGCTGAAATTGATCTTCCTGTAACTTGCATTCAGTGATTTCAATACTACTTCTATGATTCATAAATTCAGCCTGCCTGTTTTATATTAATCTTTATAATATAGAGTAAATATTTTCAGAAGAATATTAGTAATTAATTCATAATTAGAAGTTTTTAGGAAGGTGTTATTTACTTTTACCTCATAATTCTTATAAAATTCCACAAGACAAACCCTGTTATTTATGTTCCCCATGGCAAACTGAATAGAAAGATGGTGATTTTCAGCACACTTTACCTGCTTTCATGGGTGTGATAAGCATCGGTCTTGAATTGTACACATAAAGTAGTTAGGGGTATACACAAGTATTGCACAAAGCAAGGGTATAAAAAATCTATCTTAATGCAACGAAATATCATCTGGGAATAAGAATTCAAGTTGGCGTTATCATAGATGATGTATTAGAATATTTTGCATTGCTATAAAGAAATATCTGGGAATGGGGCTGGGTGCAGTGGCTCACACCTATAATCCCAGCACTTTGGAGGCTGAGGCAGGCAGATCACCTAAGGACAGGAGTTGGAGACCAGCCTGGTCTAATGGTGAAACCCTGTCTCTATTTAAAAAAATACAAAAATTAGCCAGGCATACGGCAGGTGCCTATAATCCCCACTACTCAGGAGGCTGAGGCAGGAGAATCAGTTGAACTTGGGAGTCAAAGGTGGCAGTGAGCCCAAGATCGTGCCATTGCACTCCAGCCTGGGCAGCAAGAGCAAAATTCCATCTCAAAAAAAAAAAGAAAAGAAAGAAAGAAGAAAGAAAGAAAAGAAAGAAAGAAAGAAAGAAAGAGAAAGAAAGAAAGAAAGAGAAAGAAAGAAAGAAAGAAAGAAAGAAAGAAAGAAAGAAAGAAAGAAAGAAAGAAAGAAAGAAAGATCGATCTGGGAATCGGTAGAAATGGTAGGCTGGATACGGTGGCTCACATCCTCAGTAGGCCCCCAACATCTATACTGAGGATTGCATCTGAACATGAGATTTGGAAGGGATATCAAACTATATCATTCTACCCCTGACCCTTCAAACCTCATGTCCTTTTCACATTACAGAGTACAATAATATCTTCCCAATAACAAAAGTTTCAACTCATTCCAGCATCAACTCAATCAAAAGTTCCCAGTCCTAAGTCCATAGTTTAACCTGGAGATGAGTTCTTTCTACCTATGAGCCTGTAAATCAAAACAAGTTATTCAATTCCAAGATACAATGGGATTACAGGCATTGAGTAAACATTCCCGTTCCGAAAGGGAGAAATCAGCCAAAAGAAAGGGGTTGTGGACCCCATGCAAGTCTGAAGCAAGAGAGTTATTCAATCTTAAACCTCCAAAATAATCTCTTTTGACTCCTATTCTGCATCCAGGGCACACTGCTACAAGGGGTAGGTGCCTAAGGTCTTGGACAGCTCCACCCTTGTCACTGTTCTAGGTTTGGGATGCAAGCACCATTGGCTCTATCATTCTATGAACTGGAAGGCAGTGGCCCCCTTCCCACAGCTCCACTAGGAAGTGACACACTGGAGACTATGTGTAGGGGATCCATCCTCACATTTCCCCTTCACATTGTCCTAGTAGAGGTTCTCTGAGAGAACTTCACTCTTACAGCAGGCTTCTCTCTAGGCACCCAGGCTTTTCCATGCACACTCTGAAATCTAGGTGGAGGCTGCCAAGCAACCTTCACTCTTGCACTCTGTGCACCTGAGTGTTTAACATCATATGGAAGCCACCAAAGCTTTTGGCTCAAGATATATCTGGGGTCCTTTGAGACACGGCTGGAGGTGGAGCAGCAGGGATGTGGGGAACAGCGTCCTTGGGATGATGTAGTTCTCTTAGGCCTCTGCATCTGTGATTAGAGGAGCTACTTAGAAGATCTCTAAAATTCCACTGATGTATTCTTCACATTGTCTTGGCTTTTAGTACTTGGATCCCATTTAGCTATTCAAATTTCTCTTGCAGGTAGTTTCTCCTCAGCCCTCTTGGACTCTTCCCTTGAAAACAGGCTTTTCTTTTACATCACATGATCAGGCTTCAAATTTTCCAAACTTATATACTTTATGCCACTTTAAAATGTTACAATTTTAAGTCATGTATTTTTTTTTTTTTTTTTTGCTCCTGCATCTGAGCATATGCTGTTAGAAGCAGCCAGGTCACATTCTGAATACTTTCTTCATCAGAAATTTATTCTGCCAGATATTCTAAATTACCTCTTTTAAATTCAAATGTCTACACATCCATACAGTGTGGACAGAATTCAACCAAATTCTTTGCTAAGGTATAACATGGTTGACCTTTGCTCCAGTTCCTAATACGTTCCTCATTTTCATTTGAGACCTTGTCAGTCTAGACTTCACTGTCCACATCTCAGTCAGCATTTTGGTGACAACCATTTAAGCAGTCTCTTCGAAGTTCCAAATTTTCCCTTGTCTTCCTGTTTTCTTTTGACTCACCACCACCCTCCCCCAACCCCCACCAAACTCTTCCAACCTCTGCTTGTTACCCAGTTCAAAAGCTGCCTCACTCTTCAGTACTAATTTTCTGTTAGGCCATTCTTGCATCATTAAAAGAAATACCCGAGACTGGATAATTTATAAGAAAAGAAGTTTAATTGGCTCCTGGTTCCACAGGGTGTACAGGAAACATAATGCCCATATTTGCTTCTGGTGAGGCCTCAGGAAGCTTACAATCATGGCAGAAGTTGAAGGTGGGGGCAGGTGTCTTGAATAGCAGGAGTAGGAGCACTATCTTGAGGTACTCATGACCCAAACATGGCCCCACCTCCAACACTGGGAATTATATCCCAACATGAGATTTGAAGGGGGTATCCAACTATCTTAGATGGCAAAACAACTAGAGGAAGAGAGGAATCTAAAATATCCTGACCATTTGTCATTTTATTTGTGCAAAGATACTAGACTGCTGAATGAGTTGTGTTTGCTTGAATAGCTAGCTAATTTTGTGACTTTGGAAAGTCAGTTTCCATCTAGTAAGTAGAATGATAATGGTCAAATTGAAGTTATTACTAGCACATAAGTTAGATGCAGGATAAATGCCCTATTTTGAAAAATAATATACATAGAATAATATCAAACAAATATTAATTAATGCTATTATAATTATTATAGATTTAAAATCAGGATCAGGAATACTGGCTCACACCTGCAATCCTAGCACTTTGGAAAGCTGAGGCAGGCAGACTGCTTAAGCCCAGGAGTTTGAGCCTGGCCAACATGGCAAAACCCTGTCTTTAAAAAAAATACACACACACACACACACACACACACACAAATATTGACAAAGTATGGTGGCAGGTGCCTGTAATCCCAACTACTTGGGAGGCTGAGGCATGGGAATCACTTGAACTCTGGAGACAGACATTGCAGTGAGCTGATATTTTGTCACTGCACTTTTAGCCTGGGCAATGGAGTGAGAGTCTGTCTCAAAAAAAATTAAATTTAATTAAATTAAATTGGTTAATTGCTGGTGGATTTATCTCAAATTGAGAAAAAAACATCTAAATTTACATTTTCTAATATTACAATGTGTTCATCCTATTTTAAAAATGAGAAAAGGATTCTCAAAATGGATAAGTAACTTGTCTAGCTCACATGGGTAGTTAGTAAAGAACCTGTCAAACAACCAAATTACTGCCTAGTGCAAAAATTTTATACCTATCTATATATTTAAATAAATAGATATAAATGTATATAATTATATATTATATATAATCTAATATATATGAAATGATATATTTGTAATCAAATATATATATTTTATTTATGATAACCTTATTATTGCATATAATTTATGTATGCACACTTTTATTTTCTATAGCCCATTTTTATTTGGTAGTGAAATTCTAAATATAAAATGAATTTTTTTCCACACCTGTGTTTATTAATGCAATATGAAGGACACTTTTATCAATGCCCCAGCCCTGTTCTAAGTGATGGAGACATGAAAATGATCAAAACAAAAACAAGTTAAATTTTGCAGTCCGGTATGGAAGACAAAGAGAAGCTCTTTAAAACTACAGTCCATTTCAGTTTTACTCATTGTTTATTTGAAATATACCAAATCTAACTTTTTAAAAAGAAGACATCTGATGTATTTCAAAGAAAAATATTTAGTCTACTCATTCTCATTCATTCAGAGTGAAATTTTAAGACTATAATAATTTATGCTTCATAGATCTTGGTCACTTCTTTCTTGTTTATTGAATGGATATATACTGCATTTCTATGCCAAAGTCACTATCGAGGTGACATTTAATGGCTCTTTCTTTCAACAACATACTGTAGCAAAAATTATAAATACAGTGTTTAAATAGAATGCTATGTTTTGCTCTGAGGCTAAAGGTTCAGTAGGAAAAGCTCAAACTAGATAACACTTGAAAATTAACTTGAAGTAAACAGCTTTCCACAAATCATATTTTACTTATATAGTCTATCATTTTCTTTTCATTTAATTCACCTATGTGTAACAGCATACTTTTTGGCAGTGGGAGCAATAGAAAGAAATTAATAGAAGAAGTGAATAATGCAACATTTTATCTCTGCACATTATAAATACACTCTGTTCTTTATTGGTTAAATATGACCTTACTTTAAATGCAGGCCCACAGAAGAAAATAAATTGTATCTTCCTAGCAGCATTTTACTTCTGGGCTGTTCTGTCCTGTTTCAAAAGAATCTCAGATAGGTGACTCCTGACTCTGTTTTTTTCTACAATAAAATGCTAAATCAAGTTTAGTGTGATTTTATGAATCTGGACATACAACCACATTTTCTGAAGAACCTATTAAATTCAGGCAACAGCAACTTATCATTAAATGCTTCAAAATAAAAATGTAGTCAGCCTCCAAATGCATAAGCATCTTGTGTGTATAGCATGGCTTAAATATAATAAGTGATAAGAGAGTAATGTAAACCAAACAGTTTATAGTCAGGCAACATTTAATAAATATCCCATTTCCCATCTCTCAAACAACTACTTTTAAATATCTGCAAGCAGATTATTCCTTCAGTATTTCTAATTTAATTAATTCAGTTTATATATAATTAATTCAGTTTATATAATTATATATATGGATATATATAAATAACTAAATACTCCTATATAAACTGAATTAATTAAATTGGAAAGACAAATGTATATATATATCTTCCATACATTTTACTTAAATTGAATTCAAAAGTCCAATCAATATTAATAAATTCAAAACAGTGGAAAAGAATGTCTTTGAACATACACAAGTATTTGACTAATAGATGAATATAGAAATATGTAATTAGATCCAAATTGTGACAAATTATGTTGTAAGTATTATACATTGAATTTCCAATTTAAAATATAGATCATTCATGAAAATCAATAACAATTTTCTCAGAAAACAGAATAATTCTAAATTTGTGAATATAATAAATTTTATAGTTATTAGAAAACTTAAATTTTTAATATTTGACAATAAAATACTTAAAATTACTTTGGAAATAGAAATTTTCATACATAAATTAGAAAATATGAATAATTCACAAAAAGGCCTGATGTTAATTATTATATATTATATTATACTCTCATTGCATGAATACCTTTGTAAAACAAGCATTAACCTATTGTAATTTGTGTATAACCTTTCATGTTTGTAATTGCTTGTTCAACAGGACGGTCTCACTTTAAAAACTGCCTTTATATTTTTTGAATAATGTATGTTTGTTATAAAACCCAGATATTGTGGACAAATTAAAAACAAAGAAAGGCCACCATATATTTTTCAGGGATTCACCTCTGATCTTATTCTTAATTTGAGATTGCAAAGTTTCCAGCTTCCTATCCCTTCAGCCCTGGTGTCTGGGACATCTCCCCAACCGCTCTCAGTGCATTCTTTCAGATGATCTGTTTGGAGCATGTCAGTCTGCTGAACAGTCTGATCTGCCTCAGTTGGGAAAGCTCTTCCTGTGCTTAGTTGGTCATCTTTTCTCCCTCCTGGAGTCACTAAATTGGTGATTCTTATGTCCCCAAAGTATTATGTGACTCACAGGTATCAAAACTTGGAGAAAATATTTCTGAACTACTTAAGCTTTCAGATGTAATCCCTATTTTTAAACATTAGGTTATTTATCAACCAACTTGAGAATGCTGGAGTGTGTTAATTGCTTGTCTGCAGGAATTGAAATGATTATGTAGCTTTTACCTTTTATTTTATAAATATTGTACATTACATTAATTTGTTTTCAAATGCTAACTATATTTTCAATTCCTAGCATAAATTCTACTTGGTTATTGTGTACAATTCTTATTACCTGTTCCTTAATTTGATCTGTTGGCATTTTCTCAAGGATTTTTGCATTTCTATTCATACTGAATATTGGTTTTTAGTTTTCTTTTTTTGTGATGTGCTTGATTGTTTCATGTGACTCTCATACGATGGCTTGGGAAATATTCTCTTCTATTTCTTGGAAGAGTCAGTGAATGATTACTGTTAATTTTTCCTTAAGTGTTTTTCTTTTCTTAAGTGATTCACTATTTTTTGTTGAGTTAGATTCAGTAGTTTTGTCTTTCTAGAAATTTATCTCATCTGAGTTATTTAATTTGTTGAATTGATTTAATTTGTTGATTCATTCATTTATTCATTTTCCTAGTATTTTTCTGTGACCATATTTTATGTATGACTATTTGGTAGAATGGCAAAATGAACAAGATACGATTATTATTTGGACATTGATTATTATGGTAAATATAATTAGTGTGATTATGTCCTAAAATTTAATATTGCTACCTGGCTAATATTTTATATGGGTAAAATTTAATACCAAGAAAGTTTTAAATTTTAGAAAGACAGAAGTTTATACCAATTATCTCAAATGTTAACCAAATGATTTTCATAAAATTTATCAACATAAAAACAATGCAAATACATATAGGATGATTTGGAAATGTTTTCTCAGAAAAATCCTTGGTCAGAGTTTAAGGCTCTGAGGTTGGGTGAAAGCCACATAAGATTAGTTATTATTAGACAAGTGGATTAAGAATAATTAGATTCACTGTATTTACTGAGATAGGTCTGTTGTGGATGTGACCACAATACCTTTAGTGAAAAGAATATGTGGTGAAGGTGCTCATTCGTATGCCTGCTAATATGGGAAGAAGAATTGTGATTTAGGTGCATTTCTTTTTCTTACTTTTTTCTAGTTTTTTTTTTTTTTTTTTTTTTTTTACAAGGCTACATCAGTTATGGGAAAAATCAAATGCCTAAACGCTGGTCAGAGAGTTAAATGTTTACAAAGAACCTGATTACTGCTCTTCTCCTTCATTCTAAGAAATCGAGGACACAGCAAGAGTTTTTATGTCTTCAATGTCATTAACTACTTTCAACTCCACTTATGTCTCTGATAGTTAAACTATGCTCTGAATGCCCTCAATCATGGCTTTTAGTGTCTGTGGTATCAGGAGGCCATCCTTCTACATGTAAACTCTCTTTAATTAAAATTTTGGTGGCATGTTTCTCAAGTTTTTAACATCCTTAGGGTTCTTTGAAAATTAGCCTTTCTTTTTAGCTTCATAAAACATTTTTAAAGGTCTAATTTTCCAGAGGTTGAACATAAACTTGCAGTGTTTTTCTTCCTTCTATTACACACTGCTTAAGCAGACTGACCCAGTGCTTTCAAATTATGATGTGATTTTTATTTCTCTCTTACACGAACAATTGAACATTTTGTTAGACATAGTGATGATCCTCAGTATTTCCGATTCACTTTTTGGGGGGCACAAGAAAGGATTGCTCTTCAGCCTTTCTTTGAAGTTAAGTACAACAATGTGACATGCTTTGACCGATAAAATATAAGCAGCAGTATAATATGTGCTTATGCTGTGTAAGCTGTATAACATGTGTCACTTGTAGCTATAATGGCTACTAAGGCTGTTAACACATGGAGGAGTCTGAGTCCTAGTTCAGAGATGGCTGTATAAAATAAGAAATAGACCTCTTTTTATTAAGCCACTGATATTTTGGAATTGTTTGGACTGCAGAAAAATCTAGTATAATCTGACTGATTATGGACATGGACCCTCAAATTTTCCTTACTTCTTCTTCTTCTTCTTTTTTTAATTGTACTTTAGGTTCTGGGGTACATGTGCAGATCATGCAGGATTGTTGCATAGGTACATATATGGCAAGATGGTTTGCTGCCTTCCTTCCCCCATTACCTATATCTGGTATTTCTCCCACGTTACCCTTCCCCACCCTCCCTACCCCTCACTGTCCTTTCGCTAGTGCCCCCAACTGACCACAGTGTGTGATGCTCCCTTCCTTGTGTCCATGTGTTCTAATTGTTCAAAACCCACCTATGAG
>CAUYQU010044253.1:0-63690 GCA_963574635.1 Cheracebus regulus
AACAAAGGATGTAAAGGACCTCTTCAAGGAGAACTACAAACCACTGCTCAATGAAATAAGAGAGGACACAAACAGATGGAAAAACATTCCATGCTCATGGTTGGTAAGAATCAACATAGTGAAAATGGCCATACTGCCCAAAGTAACTTACAGATTCAATGCTATCCCCATCAAGCTACCAATGACCTTCTTCACAAAACTGGAAAAAACCACTTCAAACTTCATATGGAACCAAAAAAGAGCCCCCATAGCCAAAACAATCCTAAGCAAAAAGAACAAAGCTGGAGGCATCAAACTGCCTTCAAACTATACGACAAGGCCACAGTAATCAAAACACCATGGTACTGGTACCAAAACAGAGACATAGACCAATGGAACAGAACAGAGGCCTCAGAAGCAACACAACACATCTGCAATCATCTGATCTTTGACAAACCTGATAAAAACAAGCAATGGAGAAGGGATTCCCTGTTCAATAAATGGTATTGGGAAAACTGGCTAGCCATGTGCAGAAAGCTGAAACTGGACCCCTTCCTGACACTAAAATTAACTCCAGATGGATTAAAGATCTAAACATAAGACCTTATACCATAAAAACCCAGAAGAAAACCTAGGCAAAACTATTCAGGAAATAGGCATAGACAAGGACTTCATGACTACAACACCAAAAGCAATGGCAACAAAAGCCAAAATAGACAAAGAGGATCTAATTAAACTCCAGAGCCTCTGCACAGCAAAGGAAACAATCATTAGAGCTAACCGGCAACCAATAGAATGGGAAAAAATTTTTGCAATCTACCCATCTGACAAAGGGCTAATATCCAGAATCTACAAGGAACTAAAACAGATTTACAAGAAAAAAAACAATCAAACCCATTCAAAAGTGGGCAAAGGATATGAACAGACACTTTACAAAAGAAGACATTGATGAGGCCAACAAACATAGGAAAAAGTGCTCATCATCACTGGTCATTAGATAATGATGGTTCTGAACTGCTTCCTGCTGACAAGGCATACTGTTTTGGGAAAGTGGGGTTAGGACTTCTCCTGAGTTAGGTTTAAGGATCTCTGGAAGAATGGCGCATCCATACATGGTTCCATTTGCATCATCATTTGAAGCTTCATGGCCTCTAAGTGAGAATAAACAATTTGGGTCATTAGTAGACATATATAAACATGAAACAAGAGGGTAAGGACAGCTCAAAAATCCCAAAGCTGCCAACATGCCCAGATGACTGGTGGCTACAGCTATGCCTGCTAAGATTTGGGTGCATGAGGCTTTGCTTTGGTTAGCTCCCGTGGTCTTATTTTCCCAGAAAGAGAGAACCTTCTGGGTTATGAGTGTCCCATTTACTACCATCACCTGGCAGGATTTGCAGGATAATTGCTCAGAATTAAAGTACTGATCCAGATTATTACATTACTCATTCCTTTTTTTTCTTCTGAGCTGCAGCCAGAGATCACTGGTTGGTTCACAGGAATACGAAGGGTTGGTCTAAAATGTAGGCAAAATCTTAAAAATAATTGATGAGATTAGAATTTAATGACAAGTACATGATATGTTTTGAAACATAATTTTTTTCTCTCCAGTCCTCATTTTTATCAAAAACAAATCATGATAGGACTGGGTTGTTTGCAAAATAGACTTTAGTCTTATACTTGACCTGATTATTTGCATAAAGTGCAGCAAGAATAATTATTTCTCACATAGATTTTTAAATTGGCTTTGATGGAACTCTGTTCCACAAGGAATCTCAGATAAGACCTTTCAAAACCAAGCCCAGCCATGGGTTTGTACCCTCAAATACCTGTGAGTTTCATAAATTCCTCTCTTTTTGAAGTCCCAAAAACATAGGGCTCCTGGGTCTGTTAGAAAGTGACATTCTTTAGTCACCACAGGTTAGGAACCCTGTACAGGGAGTGTATAGACAAGGAATGGGGGCAGTTTTCCTAGGGGGCTTTCACTGGCTCTTCAAGTCAAGCCAGATTCCTTAAGTGGAAGCACATCCTTCCAGTCAATTCCTTGGTAAAACAACAAGTTTCTCCAATTGCATCTTATTGCAAAAGAAAGTTAACTTTTATTGCAACTGATGCAAATAATTATATTGCCATAAGCTAAGAATACTCATAAATAGTTTTCAAATTCTGGAGAAGCTAGGCAGAGAGAGAAACAAATATGCTCCAAATTTTGTTCAGAGGAGTATAGCTTACTCAATTATTAAAGACTGTAAATAGCTCAAAATAAGTTTCCTTGCCCCTGAAAAACAAGGATCAGCAATGGTTTAAGCAAAAAGTTAAAAAGATTACTTCAGTTTTCTATTAGTTCAGTCCAATCCATTAATTCTTGCTCTGCTTGATATTCATCAACATTTTAGCTCTTCATGAGTCCTGTACATTTCCCTCTATTCCAATATTATAATCTTCAAAGGTCTCAGAAACCTGCATTTTAGAGCACCTATCAAAGTTCTAGAGCTGATTATAAACCGTTTTTGAAAAGGATCAAAACAAGACAACAATTGAATACGAATGACAAAATGTCAGAATAGTTACAGTCAAGAACACGATTGACAAAATATTTGGTTGTCTCTGTGTTTTACAATATCTTAACATCATAACCTTAATTATGATTAATAGACATTAGAATTTTAGAAATCCCATACAACTTTGGAACATACGTTAATATTATTCACTAGAATATAACCTAAAGAAGATTAAGCATTATTTTTATTTTGGCAATACCACGTGACTAAACCTGTCAAATAATACTGTTCACCTATCATCTTTTGGATGCTCCAGGGGCCTTCTATAGCATCCCAAAGTTAGGGGTCAGGAGAGACCATTTTTGAAGCTGAAGTTTCATTTTGGAAAGACTATTCAACAGGTGAAAGGTTCAAAACACTTGAATTATTGTGTAATAGAATTCCGGATTACCGTAAGGTAATTATTTAGCCAAAATGACGACTCAGAATTTTTTTAAAAGGCAAAACCGTTCACATCCTTACTATTACATGAAAATCTTGTTCAAGAGACAGAAAGTCAAATTTTACCCTTGCATTAGTTTATTAACGTAAAACCCAATTTTTAGATGAAAACTTATGGATAATTCTATTCAATCTTTACCAGTCTGACCATGTGGTGAGATTCTTATAAACCTTTTATAACTCTTTATAAATTTTTGTTAAAAATAAGATTAGTGCTTTCAGAAAATCTTGTTATGCTTTTATTTCAATGCTCAATTTACAGGAAAACCATATAATACATTTTTGAAGTTAGTCAATACGTTCACACACAAAATTTCTTTTGCAAGATTAATTTTTACAAACCTTCCACGATTTGTTTAAACCTTCAGCTTTATCTTGTCTAATTCAAAACAATCCATTAAACCTAGGAAAAATTTACATTCCTATGCCTTCTTATAATCTTTTACTAAAAACACATTTTACTTTCCTTACACACCTTGCTTGTAAATCTATTTTCAGTAGTTTCAATTACATGTTATAATGACAACTCTTAACAATTTTTAATTTTAGTGTAAAACCTGGTAAGTTATTTTATTTATTTAATGTTGTAATTTATATTAAAAGTACTTTCACCACATCTTGTTATATGCTCCCAATGAACCCTGTGAGGTCGGCAGGTTTACAAAAAGAGGAAATCCAGTCAGTCCAAGCTCCCAAGTGAGGAAGCTAAGTTCTAAAGGGCTTCTGTTTCTTGGCTAAGGCCACACATAATATTCATGGTGTAGGTCTTCTGACATAAGTTCAGAGCCTTTCCCAAAACATCCAGGGAGCATTCAACAGGGACTGCTCATCTGTTTATATTCTACAGATACTCAGAATAACTCCAGCAGAACTTTTCACAGCAATGTGTCCCCCTTTTAATGTTCCCATACTATCCTTTCTGTAGCTGGAGCCATGGAACATCTGTTCCAGTTAGATGCTGTCTAACTGGAAGATCTGTAACAGTTCATGGGTGGCCAGTGCTGCCATTGTTCAAAACATTCCTCACTGTAAGCTGTTTCCACAGAGCCAAACTTCTTCCCAGAAATAAAATCATCTATGTATTTAGAGCTATGCTTCATTTTTAAATTCAAATTGGCATCATCTTGCTTACCTCTCTTAATCATCAGAATGTCGGCTGTTTCCTTTTGGCCTTCTCAGAGGCCAAAACTTTAAAAACACTGGGTATATCCAAATACACTTGTCACAGGCTCTGAGGGCACATCCAAAGACATTCCAGAAAGTTCTGTAGCAACAGCCCTCTAAGGAGAACACTGAGGAAGAAAGCCCTCATAAGCAATGTAGCATGGCAATTCTGAAGAATGGCTATATGTATTGAGGAGCACTTTGTATCCTTTGTCTAATTTAATCCCCAAAAGAATCTTCTGAGGTAGGATAAGGCCTAAACATCACACATTACTATGTGTTCACATAGGCATAATGCCCTGATACTGCAAAGGGCAAAAGTTAATGCCTAAAACTTATACTGTGAATAGCTAATACTTCCCCTGCAACAGTCACTATCCCCTTGGAGGGTTGGTCTATTCGGGATCTGGGCCAATTTGATGTTTTTCACACACTTTCAAGCCCAAAGGTGTTTTGCCATTCCCACATCAGTAAGCAGTTTACTCCACTTTAGGTAGATGCAGAGTACATACAATGGAAATAAGCACACTTTGCCTCTAAGAAATCCAAAACAGACATTTCCAGCCCAACTAAGCCTACTCCTATGGCTCCAAATTGACTTCCATTGCACTTACTTAAAGCAGAAGGATATAGGAAACCACATTTCAAAGTATTCTTTGCTTCCTTTTTTTCATTCCCATCTGGATTAGTGCAAGCAACAAGAAATAAAGATTCGCTATTAAAGAAAATGTGGCATATCTCCACCATGGAATACTACACAGCCATAAAAAATGATGAGTTTGTGTCCTTCATAGGGATATGGATGAATCTGGAAACCATCATTCTTAGCAAACTGACACAAGAACAGAAAATGAAACACCGTATGTTATCACTCACAGGCAGGTGTTGAACAATGAGAACACGTGGACACATGGAGGGAGCATCATACACTGCGGTCAGTAGTGGGGGCTAGGGGAGGGACAACGGGGTCGGGAGGGTGGGGAGGGATAATGAGGGGAGAAATAACAGATACAGGTGATAGGGGGATGAAGGCAGCAAACCACCTTGCCATGTATGTACCTATGCAACAATCCTGCATGATCTGCACATGCATGCCAGAACCTAAATTACAATTAAAAAATTAATTAATTTTAAAAAAAAGGAAATAAAGATTCAATCCAAGAACCTATTCTTAAGTAGCAATTTGAAGAGCCAATGTTTGGTGTCAGATACCACTGTACACATTTTAAAACACATGTTTCTTGCAAACCATCTCAGCCAACTGTGATGAGTTTCTTTCTGGCCCCTCCTTCACAGTGACAGAATCACAGAAGACAGCCACATGAGAACTGCTCTAATCAGGAGGAAGATCAACAGCCCATCCCAAACAAGACACTCTGAGTCATGACTTTCAGAACTCCTGCCATAACCATGGGCTTTAAACCACTCCACTAGTTCCTGGAGGTCAAATGGCTGAGTCTTATAACCTAGCTCTTTCTCGGCTTTCTCTAAGCTAAAATAATGGATAACACCAGTTTTGTAATGTTCAGTGTGGGTGACAAGGGGCTGAAAATTGTAGAGTGGACCCAAAATGAAGTGAGCCATTTCTGTTAGGAAAGCAAAGCAGACCAGGGTCAACAGCTGGTGGGTGGATGGGAGCATGCAATCTAGACCCTCAGCCAGAGGCCAGGAGACCTCAAAGTTGTTCACTGGTCAGCCATCTGAGATGAAGTAGGGCTGCCCAGAGGCAATATAGCCCTTGTCAGCTATCAGGGCCTCTGAGGCCGGAATGGGAGCCTACACCAAGCTATCCACATGGACAAAGTCAACCAGGCTTCTGGATTTCCATAGATGAACTTGAACAGATCTTTCTCAATGTCGTTAACTACTTTGGGAAGGCCCATAGATGCCCGCTGGCCTCAGGTTCTTAAGACACCATTGCCTCTGTCCAGGGGTGTGCCTTTCTCCTCCAGCACCTTCTTCTCTAGGCACCCCTCTCCTCTGGCAAGCCTGGAGGATGTTATCTGTGCCCCGAATGCTGACTTCTTTGATCAGGTTTCGATTTAGTTGATCCTGCCCTGAGATACCATAAGAGGCAATATGGAACACACAAGTGACATCTGTATCCTGGAAGGCTTTCTGTATGTCAGAGAGGTGGCAGATGTCTCCATGTATAAATCTGATTCCTTCTGGAATGGTTTCAGCAGGGCTACTGATGACAAATAGAATTACATGGACTCCCTTTTGGTTCAGAGCATGGCCCAGGTGGAAACCAAAATAGCCACCTCTTCCTCTAATGAGGAAAGTTTCCTTTGGAGATCTTTTGGGATCCATATGTGGCAGTCAAAAGCTAACTGGACAACAGCAGGAAGAATGGGGGTGGCCTGCAGATGCGGGAGGCAGAGTGGCCCAGACCTTGTGAGCCTGCCGCTGCCCCTACTCAGGCACTGGAGCCCTCAGACTGGCCTCTGGTAAGCTATTTTAATAATGTTTTAGTCACAGATAAGGTCTGACTCTTTCCAGCATAGTTAAAGGCGTGGTTATTTCCATATGTCCTCGGCCTTGCCAAATTGTAAGGCATGGAAATCAAATGGCTCTCAAAAGCCAAAAAAGTAGTTTATAGCCTTAAAACATTTAGCAAACCTAATATCCAACATAATTTAGACCAAATATTTATGTTTGAAGACATTTGCACTTTACCAATTATCTTTAAAACTGTTTTATTTCTCAAAGATTAAAGTCACATGAACTAAAAGGCATTACAGCTTTTATTTCTCCTTCAGAAATATTTGATCTAAGAGCTTATTTTTCTTCAGTTCAATGAATTAGAGCCCTGTTTTATATAACCATCACACACAACGCATACATGATAACACAGACAGAAGAAGATTTTTCATTTGGAGCTGGGTGAGGTGGCTCTCACCTGTAATCCTAGCACTTTGGGGGTCTGAGGGGGTCAGATCACTTGAGGTCTGGAGTTTGAGACCAGCCTGGCCAACATGGTGAAACCTCATCTCTACTAAGAATACAAAAATTGGCTGGTTTTTGTGGTGTGCACCTGCAATCCCATCTCCTCAAGAGGCTGAGGCAGGAGAATCGCTTGAACCTGGGAGGCAGAGGTTGCAGTGAGCAGAGATTGTGCCACTGCACTCTAGCCTCGGTGACAGATTAAGACTCTGTCTCAAAAAAAAAAAAAAAAAAAAAAAGATTTTTAATTTGCCAACCTCCTAATTGGATCATTGGCCTCAGGGTGGAGTCCTTCAAGAAACAGGGGTAGGAAGGCATGTAGTTTTCAGGGCCCAAGAAACAGGCATAGCTGGAAAACAAAAGCAGATTTTCAGAGGGATCTATCTGCTTTTAATTCCTGAGGTTCCATAAGGAAAACAGATGTTTCTTCCCAAAATGGGGTCTGTGGCACATTCTCTGTTTTTCCTAAGGAGTCCCATGCTCTCAGAAGTTATCTTAGGGCCTCTTATGTGTGCACCAAGGGTGGCAAGACAAAATGGAGAAAAATAATTCAGTTGACTGAGAAAAAACCTTTTTCCAGAAAAACAAGATCCAAGAAGAGAAAAAAAATATATAGGCCTTCTTAAAATATATCTATAGCTTGGTTATCCACTTTTAATTAAGCCAAGCACTCTTTAAGAAAGTCCTTTTAAGTCCCTTAATACCCGACTTCAGCCATGCCATGTGGCCATTATTTCTGGCTTTTGAGCTTTACTGAAAGTAATTCCCGGGTGAAACCTCTAAGTCTCAATTAAGGGTATGACTTAACTGTGAGTGTACGAGGTATTTTCAAAGAAGTGGTAAGTAGTCTTTACAAAATCTAGAATCTTTAAGGTGCCTCTGAGAAAGGAAGATTTGAGAAAGGAAGATTTAAGGAAGGAAGCTAGAAGTTGTCCATAGAGGGGAAGAAAATCAGCAAATGGTAAAAGTTGCACAGATATTAACCAGAAAGTACTCAATCCCTAAGCCAGGATTGAACCCGGGCTGCCATTATAAAATGGCAGAGACCAATACAAAGTATGACCACATGGTTACAAGGTCAAATTCCCAAGAACATAAAACAAGATGGAGACCTGAAGTTTGTTACTGAAGATTTGCCAGGCTGGCATGAACAGCAGGCTTATGGGGTCCTAGACCCACATTTTATCCTAAGGTAACCCTCTTCATGACAGAACCATACAGAAAGACACACAAAGCACATCAGATTGGCTACGGCTTAAGACTAGTCTCATAAATCTTTTTTTCCATTATTCAAAACTTTACAGAAGACAAAAACAGTGATTTTATCATTCATTCAACCAGTTTGCACAGGGAGAGGGAGGCCAGAAGTCCGACTGGTAGATATTTTTACCCTTTGGCCAGCATGTCAGGCTTCTGGGTTGCCTTACCCTGAGCTCAATTTAAGCAAAGCAGCTTAAGGTTTGGGGTAGTTCCTCAGTTTGGGGGATGCACCCAAGGGTTGTGTCCTGTGGTACGGGGACATGATTACCCATCTGTGAAGGGAGGACAAAGGAGGCAAAAGGAGAAAGAAGGCTTTTTTCTTTCTCAAAGGAATCCCAGTGATTCAGCAGGCATTCGAGAGAAATACAGGTTGAAGATGATTGATTACCCATCTAGAAAGATGGGAACAAGGCATCCCTAGTTTCTTTATCTTCCCAGCCAATACCTGGGGTACACGAGGGAGAAAAAAAAGCATCCCCTTTTCTTTCTTCCATCCTTATATTCCCAAGTCCTGGTGACCTCAGCAGGATGCCACCCGTGGGTGCCAATGCGGCTTTTCACCCATGTTAACAGGGGATCTAGGGGGTGGAAACTATCAGCATTTACCTTTGTGCTGCCTTTCCCCAGCTGTCATAACCTTTGGGTTCCCTAGATCTTGTCTATGCCATGGATGCGAGCCTGACCTCCATCCACAAAGCGGGAAGGCCTAATTGGCAGGAATTAGTCATGTCTGGGGGCAGGAAGACACCTCCAGACATGGCTGGAGAGACTGCATGACTTTAGTCCCATACTTATGTCTCTCTGGGTCCAGTAAATTTTGCATACGTCACATGGCTCACGCTGCTCTGAACTATTTTTCTTTTCTCACTGGGAACTGTCATCTTACAGATGAATACAAGATGATTCTTGTTCTTCAAGGTTAGCGGTTGAGTTGAGGGAGAGGAACCTCTAAAGGTCACTTTGTATATGGTAATTCTAGACAGAGATATGCACAGCAGACCACAGGAGAGGAGCTCTTAGCCAACCTGAGGACTGAAGGATGTCTTCTCTAGAGAATTCACTGAATTTTCATTCATTTTTTCAAACCTCAGGTGTAGATGGTTAAGTTGATGAGCTCTAATATTTTCACACTTTTCCCTAGACATTTATTTATTTATTTTTATTATACTTTAAGTTCTGGAGTACATGTGCAGAATGTGCAGGTTTGTTACATGGGTATATACGTGCCATGGTAGTTTGCTGCATCCATCACCCCATCATCTACATTCGGTATTTCTCCTATCGCTGTCCCTCCCCTATCCCCCAACCCCCTGTTATCCTTCCCCTAGGCCCCCACCCCAACAGGCCTTGGTGTGTAATTCCCCTCCCTCTGTCCATGGTGTTCTTATTGTTCAACACCCACTTATGAGTGAGAATATGCAGTGTTCGGTTTTCTGTTCTTGGGTCAGTTTGCTGAGAATGATGGTTTCTAGCTTTATCCATGCCCTAGACTTTCTTTCAATCCTCCATCCCCCACCACTTGCTGCTTGACTCTCCCCTCAGGACATTGTTTCTCTATCAGCTCACTTAAATGGTGGTTGTTTTCTCTCCCCAACCCCAGGTACCATTGGTTTCCAGCTATTGTACCTCCCTCTTCCCTAAGAAGCCCCAACTTCAAATATCATCTGGGCTATCTCACCCAGTATCCCTCCTTGTTGCAGTCATCCTCAAAGCCCTGGGTCACTCGGCTTTATTCCCTAAAGAGTTTAGTTCTGGGCTCACTCTTACTCTTGCCAGAACTCTTCCTGTTTTGATTCTTGGTAATCTTAGTATTGATATAGATGATCCATTTAACATCCCAGTCTCTCAGTTCTTTGACTTCCTCTCCTCCAAAGCTCTTGTACCCCATGCTTACTTCAGCTATTTATTCCTGTGATCATAACCTACACTTGTCATTATTAATAATTGCTATGCCTCCATATTCTCAATTGAAAGTATCTTATTCCCCTTGGCAATTACCTCCTATCATCCAGCTTACTTCCCAAAACACTCAAATTCCAACACTCATTTAGTCACAAAAGAACCTTACATTGATCCTATCAAATTTTCAGTGATCTCCTTCACACTTGCATTTTCCAACTTAAATTCTATTATTCATTATCAGTCCCTTGCATAGTACATACAAAAGTAATTATTTTTATTCATTTAGTTAAATTTCTTTATACCTTTCATTAATATGTTTTTAAATTCTCCACTAGAAATGTACAACAGACAATTAATACATTCTCACATTAATGCATCTTCAGTGCATTCAACACGTTAGGAAATCTCCTTCCTAAAGATCATCTACCTGGAACTTGCTCTTTTGCTTAAATATGGCAAATGCACAATTTCCCACATTGGATTTTCATTTACCATCAGCCTGGAGATCTGGAGATGCCTTCCACCACTATCCTAAGCTGAATTCCCTTTGTCTGAAGCCCAAAGTACTATATGTTCTCTTTATGGCAGACCACTTCTTCCAAGAGATCTCAGACAAAGGGACATGGTGAAAGTATCTTGAGGACCTGAAAATATCTATTCTATTCTCTTATTTGAATAATTGTTTGACTCAGTAGAGAACTTTAGGTAATACAGCATATTTTCTCCAGAATGTTAAGGCATTTCTGTCTCCATTTTGCTGAGTAATTAATTGGTGGGGTCTTTTAATCTGGAACTTCATATCATTCTATTTTCAGATACCTTCTTATTTCCAAAAACATAATTTTTGTTTTTTTTCCTCATTTTAGAGTGTCTGTTTATTATCATTTCTATAGATTTTCTATTACTCTAATTTAGACTAATTTGAAAACTCTTCTATTTTTTGCTGTATTTTCATTTATTTAGCTCCTTGTTTTACATTCTGGGTAACACTTCATCATTCTCCAACTTTGATATTGTCTTTCCCACTTTAGCTATTTCATTTTTAATTCCTAACTTGTCTTTATTATGCTCTGATGTATTATATTTTCTTGTCTCTCTGAAAATATTGAAGTTTGTTATTTAAATATGTTTTTCCTTGGGCTTATCTCCATTTCCTCCAAGTCTCATTTTGTTATTTGTTAATCTTGGCCTTTCATAGTAACGAATTTTCTTAAATATGTAAGGATTTTTCACTGTTTACTTACATTTAATAATGCAATGCTATGACAAAGGTTTTTCACACTTACAACTACAGAGCAGTCTTACTTAGAAATATACAAAGTCCTAAATAAAATATATATTTTTAAAATTCATTAGGATGAAGTGATATTTATCCCAGAACTGCAAAGTTCATTTGATATTATGAAAACATTAACATTCTCTATGGATACAAATTATATAATCAACTCCAAAGTTGCAGAAAGCATTTTGAACAAACATAAACACTCATTGATGTTTAAAAGAAAGCACTAAACATGTTGTTTAGTTTCCACGTTTGTAAAGTTTTTGAAAGTTCCCTTTACTTATTTCTAGTTTTATACCATTGTGCTCAGAAAATATATTTGATATGATTTTAATATTCTTAAATTTTTTAAGACTTATTTTGTGGCTTACTATATGATCTGTCCTAGAGAATGTCCCCTTGCAGTTGAGAAGAATATATATTCTGCAGCTGTTGAATGGAATGTTCTGCAAATGTCTGTTACATCTATTTAGCCAGACTAAGAAAAAAAGGAGGGAAAACTAGAATAAATAAAATCAGAGACAAAAAAGTCAATGCTACAACCGATACCACAGAAATACAAAGGATCATAAGAGGCTATAATGAACAATTATATACCAACAAATTGGATAAACTAGAAAAAATGGATACATTTCTGGACACATATAATCTACCATGAAGGACAGAATACCTGAAGAGATCAATAACAAGTAATGATATTAAATCAATAAAGTCTCCCATCAAAGAAAAGCCCAGAAGCTGATAGTTTCATTACTGAATTCTATGAAACATTTAAAGAAGAACTAATATCAATTCTACTAAAACTATTCTTTAAAAATTGAAGAGAAGGGAATACATTCAAACTCATTCTACACGGCAAGCATTACCTTGATACCAAAATCAGACAGGGACACAAGAAAAAAGAAACTACAGGTCAATATTTCTGATGTACATAAATGCAAAAATTCTCAACAAAATACTAACAATCTGAGTTAAACAGCACAACAAAAAGATTTTTCACCATGATCAAGTGGGATTTAAACCAGGAATGTGAGGATGTTTTAACATACGCAAGTTAATAAACATGATGCATCACATTAACAGAATGAAGGACAAAAATCATATGATCATTTCAATAGATGCCAAAAAAGCATTTGACAAAATTTAACATTCTTTCATGGTAAAGCTCTCAACAAATTGGGAACAGGTGTAGATACATTAATGTAGTAAAAGCCATATATAAAAACCCACAACTAATATCATACTGAATGGGAAAAAATTGAAAACTTTCCCTCTAAGATCTGGGACAATAAGGATGCCCACTTTCATCACTTCTATTCAGTGTAGTGCTGGAAGTCCTAGCCCATGTAAACAAGCAAGAGAAATAAGTAAAAGGCATGAAAATTGGAAAGGAAGAAATGAAATTATCCCAGTTTATAGACAGCATGATAATATGTATAGAAAACCCCGAAGAATCCACTAAAAAACAGTGAGAACTAATAAATTCAGTAGAGTTGCAGGATTTGAAATCAACATACAAAAATCAGTAACATTTTTATACCCAATGGCATACTGTCTGATAAAGGAATCAGTAAAACAATCCCATTTACAATAGCTTCAAAAGAAATAAAATGCTTAGTAATAAACTTAGCCAAGAAGGTGAAAAATCTCCACACTGAAAACTATAAACATTGATTTAAAAAATTTAAGACCACACAAAACATTGGAAAGGTACTCCATGTTCATGGATTCAAATTAATACTGTTAAAGCAGAGAAAATATCTGAATAGCTGTGTCTCAAAAGAAGACATACAAATGGTCAACAGGTATATGAAAAAAATGTTCAATATCACTCATTATGAGGAAAATGCCAGTCAAAACTACAAAGAGATATAAACTCACCTCAATTAAAATGGCAATTATCAAAAAGATTTTTTAAAAATAACAAATGCTGGTACAAAAGTGGAGAAAGGGGAACTTTTATATACTGTTGGTAGGAATGTAAATTAGTACAGCAATTATGGAAAGCAGTATTAAGATTCCTCAAACAATTAAAAAATAGAACTACCATATAATTCAGCAATCCCACTGCTGAGAATACATCCATCCCCTCCCCTAGCCACAAAATGAAATCAGTGTGTTAAAGAGATACCCGAACTCTGATGTTTACTGCAACACTATTTGCAATGGCCAAGACATGGACTCAACCTAAATGTCTATCAGTGAATGAATGCATAAAGAAAATGGAGTATGTATACAAAATAAAACACTATGTATCTGATTAACAAAAATAAATCCTGTCATTTATCACATGTATAAACCTGGAGGACATTGTGTTAAGTGAAATAAGCCAGGCAGAGAAAGACGAATACTGCATTACCTCACTCATAGGTAGATTCTAAAGAAGTTAATCACATAGAAGTAGAGAGTTAGGACAGTGGTTACCAGAGGCTGGGAAGTAGAAGCATAGGGAGAAATTGGTCAGTAGGTATAAAGGTACAGTTAAGAGGAGTAAATTTTGGTGTTCCATTTCACATAGGGTGACTATGGTTAACAAGGTGGTATTATATATTTCAAAATAGCTAGAACAGAGGGTTTTTAAGGTCCTGATCACAAAGACAAGATAAATATATGAAGTGATGGATATGCTAAATACCCTGATTTCAGTTTTACATAATGTATACATATATCAAAACATCACAGTGTACCTCATAAATATGTACAATTATCATGTGTCAATTTAAAACACATTGACCAATGGAACAGAGTAAATGGTCCAGAACTAGGTCTAATTGTATATGGAAATTGAGTAGACATTAAATATGTATCTTATATTAATAGGTAAAAAATGACCCTTTTAAAGAAGTGATGTTGTAATAAATATACAGACATATGAAAACAAGGCAGTGGATCCATTCCTCAGACTAAACACCAGAATAAACTCCAAATGGATTGAAGATTTAAAGTGAAAAATAAGTCCATAACAGTATTGAAAGAATTGATTCATTCTTTTAAAATTTAGGAATGAATAAGCACCAAAAGCAAAGTAAAAAAAAAAAAAAAAAAAAAAAAAACCTAAAACTGGAAAACAGTTGCAATTTACATCACAAAGTCTTAATATGTCTAACATGTAAGAACATTTCCACAATGGTAATGAAAGAGACCAAAATCTCTGTAGAGAAATGGGCCAAAGCTAAGGGACAAGCACTATTGATGATAAGAATACAAAATATTACAACCTCTATGAAGATAAATTGGGCAATATGTAGCAGGATTACATGTGTATTACCCTTTAACCCAGCAATCCTACATCTACAAATATATCTCAAAAAGATTGTAGGGAAAAAGTGTGAAATATGCATGCATAAGGCTTCTTTGCAACATAAATATTTCCAGTAGAAATATTTGGTACTGATTGAATAAACTATGGTACAGCCAACACAATGGTATACCATGTATGTGTATAAAAAATATTTCTCAGAAATAGCTCCACATGTAATTATGGAGTGATCTCTAGAATATATTATCAAGTAGTAAAATCAAGAGGAGAAATTTTATATAATACCTACCATTTATTAGTGAGAGGTGACAAGAAATAAATATGCATGCATATTTACTTATATAAAAACATAGGATAAACCAACATCATTTTGAAAAATGTTTTTGCACTATTATAAAACAAAATTTTAAAAATCAACCCCTAAAATCAAAGTAAAACAAATAAATCTATATATTTAATTGATGAAACTACAGTAAGAGGAATAATTTCAAATTACTTTAGAATACAATGATGACTATATTTTAGTGAAATAGTCTCAAGGAATAAAACAGTACAAAGTGTTTTCAACTGTTTTTAGAAAACAAAATATTAATAGATGTGTTAGTATAATTATCCTAAAATACATGCATGTTGGATGTATGTACGTTGTGGGATAAAGCAAATTAACAATTACGTTGATGCCATTGGGAACTGGAATTTTCTGCATGGCAGTGATTCCAACGTAAAATTGATGAGGCTAAGTAAAATTTGTGGTCCAAAATTTAAATTGGACTTTTCAATATTGATTCATAATTCATTTTATAGATGTATATGTATTCCTTTTTATATCTACTTAGAAAGCCTAGAAACATTGATGAACTCAGTTAAGAGGGTGCAAATGTTAGACCCAAATTGTGATCTCTAAAAACAATTTCTCACTGAAAGGAACCATGGCTCCTTAGAGAAATGGCTTTTTCTGGGACTAAGAAAAATTTACTGGGCACATGGCTCAAGCTGTAATCCCAGCACTTTGGGAGCCTGAAGCAGGTGGATCAGGAGATCAAGAGATCAAGACTATTCTGGTCAACATGGTGAAACTCCACCTCCACTAAAAATACAAAAATTCACTGGGCATGGTGGCATGCACCTGTAATACCAGCTACTCGGGAGGCTGAGGCAGGAGAATTGCTTGAATCCGGAAGGCAGAGGTTGTAGTAAGCCGAGATCAGGCCACTGCACTCCAGCCTGGCAAGAGAGCAAGACTCCATCAAAATAAAAAAGAATAAGTTAAGTCTGGAACACCTTCTCATACTAGAAAATCACAACAACAAAATTAGGAAATGATCAAAAATACTGAAGTGGAATCAAAAGAACTTAGGAAACAACCTGAAGATGGCCAAAGAAAGACAATTTTAGTGTAAGAAAATGATTGGTAATTTTGTTAAATGTTGGCAATCATGATTTTGCAGATAAACCTCTATTTTCTGGAAATGCATGCAGAAGTATTTAAGAGTAATGTCATGATGCAAGAAACCTACAATAAAAAAATCCAGTACAAAAAAAAGACAAGGATAAATTAAATATGGGAAGATGTTAACAATCTTGGAGTCTGGATTATAGATCTATGAATATGTGTTGCCTATTTCCTTCTACTTCTCCATGTTTCAAATGTTTCATAATAAACACTTTGAAATGTAAGTTAAAGAGGCCAAGTGCTCTCTTTTTGTCTCTTTGCTTAATATAAGCTTGAATTCCCTCTTGGCCATATTTTTCTGAGTTTCACAATTTGAATGTAGTAATATGATAACACTGAAAATCAAGAGAAACAACTTGAAAGGTCAGTAACTAGTTTGCCACTCACTGCAGAAAACAAATGGAACTTTAACATCACACCTTGCTTTTGATTTTTTATAAAATCAACTTGGTTACCAACATTACTCATCAGGCTTAGCTCAAGTGACTTTGGTAATTTCAAAAATGCATACTCTACTAAAGAATGAAAATGTAAGGGTATTGGCTATTTTGTGCTTTGGGTTGTGAGTCTCTAAAGACAAATTTTAAAAGTGGTTTGATTCAAGAAAACCATTATAGAAAGTGTGTGATCTGCTTATGTGCTTACTTCCAAGAAGACAGCTTTCATATAAAGGCTTAATTTTATGTATATTTGTTAAAAATGCAAACCAGTTATAAATCATATCTTAGTAACACTTTCATTCATCTTTTAATTTCATTCTGTATACAGTGCACATGATCATTGAACAGAAATAAACAATGTAACAGAATCTTTTAAAAGTTTTAAAGCTAATTCCTGTGCTACATGTATTTCTAAAAAGCCATATCATTCATCCATTTTCACAGGCTATTTGAGATAATTATTCTAAAATCACTTTTGCTATAGAGGGCATTGTTTTCAAGGCAAGTTTTAGAGTTATTATTTGTCCATATTAAGTCTGGTTGTAAGTGGTATAAAACCCAATATAAGTGGCCTTAGTCTGTTTCTTTCCAAGGTTGCCCTATGACCAAAATGGCTTCTAGTCAGGTTTATGTGCAAGTAACCAGAGCCAAATGTTCTTCTAGAAAAAATTCTAAGCCTAAAGCATTGACTTATTGACCTCTGTGCTCTGCCATTCTCTCATCTCTCATGTTAATAGTGTTCACTTGGAGAACATTTAAAGCAAAAGGCTTGGATCACAAGGTGACACCTGCAGTGCCATTTCTGCCAATGTTTGGATGGCAGTGCCCAGCCTCACCTCCTGCTAAGACTGACATTCAAAGCTGCTGCTCCTGGTGGTCTCAGGCTCACAGAAGCAATTGGCCTTCTCAACCAGCAATTCCACATTAGAGGGCTCTCAGTCAACTTAGACTGCAGCCTGTCTGGTTCTGGGGCTGGCAGCTGGAGCAAGACCTTCCTGGTTGCATAGATTTATTTCTGGTTGTGGCAAGATCAACAGTTCTATTTGGCAGCCCAGGTTTTTTGTATGACTTTGGAAGACATCCCTGGAAGAGGAGCCTAGGGTCTGTTTCTTCATCTCTCTAAATGATTCTGTAATGATTTCTGTTTAAACTGGCTAGAGAGAATTATGTTCATTGTATTTAAACCATGACCTCCTCAGAGGTATTTGTTTTGTTAAATAAAATGTTATGTGAGGCCTCAACATGCAACATGGATAAAAGTAGTGTGGCTCTGTTTGTGGTGTGTGGAGGGGGTGGGAGCAGTGAGGTGAAGGGGGAGATCCAGGAGCCCAACTCCCATGTTCCCCAATTTTTCATTCCACCATCCAGGATGGTCCCTGAGGCACCTCAGAGGAACTGAACCCCAAGACTCCCAAGCCACTCTTTGAAAGTCAGTTAACACATTCACTATTAATTATTACACACACACATCATGTAAACAAGGTATGGTGTTCTCTAGGTATATCTGTGCACCCACGAGTTATATGCCAGAAGAAGATAAAACTTTTCAAAAGCCTCACAGAGAAATCTAGGTGTTGATCTCAAGCTCCCAGCCCGGACTGAGATGACTATCAGCATGGCGTGCAGGTAGGGCTGGAGGGCCCTGTGTCCTGCCCATGCCACACATGCATGCATTTCCTGTTAGATCTGTGGCTCGGCCACTCTTTGGAGATCCTTGTATTGTTTAAGGTCCCACTGCTCAAAGCAGCTTCTGCTCAGACCGATGGCTTCTGCTAACTCTGGGTCCCCTCTCTCACAGCTGAACTTCAGACCAAGTTGACAGGTTAATTCCTCTGCGTATTTACCGCTAGGATTTGACTTGGTTTGGGGCACTGATTTTGCTAATGTCCTCGCTTTGGACAACCGCCTCCTTTCTGCGCCTCACTGAGAGCCCCAGCAAGCCCAACTGGCCCCTCATTCACACCCACACAGGTGGGGCTCCTAGCAGATGCCGGGGGTTCTAACTCCTCATATCTAAGCAGAGGCTGCAGTGGGCGGGCATGCTCCATCAAGTGTGTACTTTCACCCTGCACTGAACTTGAATGCCTGTTTTTTCTTAATGGCTTATAAGGAATCCTGAACATCCCTCTCAGTCTCTTTTCCTCCTTGGAGCCAGTCCTAGGCAGGCTGCTTTCCTCTCTGCAGACCCCTGCCCTAGGCCTGCTTAGTCTAAATTGTCAGCCCCAGGAAAGTGCCTGCAGCCTACAAGATGCTCATCTCCAAGAGGAGGCCATACGTCATCCTGTGCCAACCTGGTCAGACTGTTCATGTACAACTGTGGCCAAGCTGAACTTACCATGCCTCAAGTTCCTGGATTTGGAATATGTGGGGCCTAAGGCTCTCTCTGCTTTGAGAGGATATAGCTCTAATGAGTACATGCTTCTAGGACATGACAGCCATGTAGGAGGTGTTTCTTCATATGACCTTAGAGAGGTGGTTGCTCTGATTCTCTGAAATAAACTTCACAGTTTAAGGGCATCTGAACCATGGAAAAGAAAGATGTTTTGTACCTGAAAAGTTATTTGTTGGTCCTCGCTGAGGATATTTACACCAGAATTTTGAAATATGCCCATTAATTAACCGACATATGAAGACTTACCATGTATAAGTACCTGTGTTTAGTATTGAGTGGCTTCTAAGAAACAGAAGGAATTATTTTGCTCCTGGATGAAAGGTGTGAAACAGAAGGTGGGTGCAAGGCAATCTGACATTTACAAAGAGAGAGGTGCTCGTATTCTGTTAAAACAGGTAGGAGTCCATGTTGAGAATGGGGAGGAATTGGAATCTTAAAGTGAAAAAGACGTCAAGACATTTAAAAAATAAAGGCATTAGAACAATAGTTAATGTATTTCAAAATATTTCATGCATTTTAAAGTACACATCTAATGTATACATTAACACATTTAACTTGAAATGCATTTAATACAAAATGTTTCAATTATTTTAAAGCAAGTATAACAAAAGAGAAAAGCAAAATCATTATATGTATTGGATACTATACTATAGCAATAAAATTTATTTTAATCATATGTTTTCCCTAATATGTTTTCACACATAAAATATGAGCTATTAAATTATTTTATCCTTTTCAGCCATCCAGTTGGTGCACAAAACTGTAAGCATTACAAACATTAAATCACATTTTTACACACACAATTTCACTCTTCTTTGGTTTTCAGTAATATCTACCACATCTATTTGAAACAGTCTCTGCATTAAACTTTTGTAGAATATTCATGTTGCTCCCATGTGTTCTAACCAGGCTTCCAAATTGATGGTTTCACAGTCAGTGATTTTCTTGGATAGCTATTATTTTTGAGATCATCAAGAAGGCTCCCAGTGCTGGGCTCCCTTTAGGGAGAAAGACATGTGTCTTTCAACGTCAAAACAGGCAGATGTTCAATGGAGAAATATATTTTGCCCTCTGGATACGCTTCTCCAATATGCTTTTCTACATGTGCAAATATCCTCAGATCAAAAGTGCCGTCCTCCCTAGATCTGCTTCCCTTCCCTGCTCTGTAGCTTCCATTAGTCCACTGCTAAATAATTGATCTAAGTAATCATTAATAAGGATGATAAAAATAGTCATGGCAACACTGACAGACTGCTGAGTCTGTGCCAGGAACCATTGTAAGTACTTATATTTATTCATTTAGTACCATTGGGAGGTAGGTCCAATTATCATAAATTTGAATTTTATAGATGAGGAAACTGAGGCACAGAGAGATTGGATAAGGTTCCAGAGGTCGCAGAAGTAAATAGCAAACTCAGGATTGGAGCTCATGATGGGCTCCACAGCCCATCTCTTAACTGCCACACCATGCTGCCTTCATGCTAGGGGCATTTTAAATATGTAACTTTTAAAAACCAAGCAAGTAACTATCAGTTTTTTGTTTTTTTTTCTTTGCTATTCAATGGCTAATACAATCTGGCAAACATTTTGATATAAACATTCACACTAAATCAACAAATGTTTCAAATCATCAAAAGTGAAAGGCCCAGATAATTATCTAAATTAGAATTTGTCTGTTGTGAAAGATTAAAAGGTATTCAGGGGTCCTTTAAAGAAGTTCCCAAAAATAGATCCACATAAGCAGGCTCTGCGTTGCAGGGCCTTACTAGGCTTTCAAGAACCACTGGCTGCAATTGTGGCTGGGATACATTGAATGCATCCTGAGGCTGAGGCCCTGCCAGCCCCTCCTCCCACATCCCATGCACAGCCATATCCATGGTGTTAGGGAATGAAAGCAGCATTTCAGTTACCCTGTCACCCACTGGTCCTAGAAAATACCTCTTCATGCACTTAAAATCCCCTCATTTAATCACCGGGATTAAAACTTTTGGAGACGCACCCTTTTTGTAAGGCACAGGTTATTTTGCATCATGCCCAGCTTCACACTTGCTGAATATGGGATTAGGTATGAGCAGCTGCACCCAGTTACGGAAGAGGGAGAAAAAGAAGAGCTCCATTCCTTTTGAATTCCAGGTATTCTGCGAGCACATGGCCACAGCCCACAGCTCAACTTTTAGTCTTATTTCCGCCAATCTAATGACAAGTTTTATCTTCAAATTGTCAGCAGGATTTTTACAGTTAAATATTTAGTCACAGCCTTTGTTACAAACAGGTTCATATGCTCAGTCCCCAGAATATCTTGAGTTCTTTTTGGCATTCAACATTTCTGAAGATTAAGACTCTGAAAGAACAGGCAAGACTTCCAATTCATCTCTACCTGGCTTGACTGTTTTTGCAGGCATTAAGTAAAGAAGATTCTTCCAGAACCTTGAGTTATAAGAAAGAGAATTTTTAGCCTTCCACTTCAGAACTCTGTGAGATTTCAAAAGCTTTAGTGATTGGGGCAAGAATGTGAAATCAGTAACAGGTGCAAATTCAATTAAGATTATTTTAATTTTTCTTTCCACCAATGCTTCATGGAGTCCACTTTCAAGTTCATACCTGACCTCATTAGACATATAACTTTTACTTAGGACAATGATTAGTCTTCGGCTTTTCTCTATCAGTGAGTGGATTTCATCAACAACAGCTGAAAATGCAAAATGTGCCATATTAATTTAAGATAATTGAAAGGGGCAGCATGAGATAAAAATCATTTTGCACAGTACTATTTTATATTATTTAGCTCTTAACCTCATTAAGTTTTTCTTTAAGACAAGCCATTTGTCCTCAATTTTATATGCTTCTTTAAAAAAATCTTTAGGTAACAATAATAATGAACACCTACTTAGCACTTATTATGTACCATACTTTATTTTAAATGCTTTTTGTATATTATCTCATTTAATCATCATAATACCCTACAGAGAAGATATTGTTATCACTGCCATTTAACAGACAAGGTAGCCAGACAACAGAGTGGTTGAGTAACCTGTCCAGAGTCACACAGTAGTAAATAGCAGAACCAGAATCTGAACCCAAGTGGAATACATTTTCCTAACTATTATACTATCTTGTTTCTCCTCAAGCATAAAAGAGCATGCTACAATCAGCATTTAAAGATTGAAAGACAAAAAGGCACAACAAAACAAAATCATCCATTATTTTAGACCGGGGGTTGGCAAACTTTTCTACAAAGGGCCAGATAGTAAATATGTTAGGTTTTGCAGGTCACACTGTCTTTGTCACAACTACTCAATTCTGCTGTTGTAACTCAAATACAGAGGCAGGCAATGCGTAAACCAATGTGTGTGGCTGTGTTTCAATTGACTGCAAGCTTGATCGAACCCATGGCTGGTAAATTGCCAACCCCTGTTCTAGACCTCTCACTGTTCTCAAATAGAGGTTTAACCAAACCTAATTACAACTGAATGTTCAAACATAATTTTTATTTACGAATTAGGAATAAATCTATTTTCAAGAAAGACCCCTAGAAAATAACAGAAATATGGTAAAATTGATGTATGGCCCAGAATAAATGCTTTCTAAGTAACAGTATGCCTTCTTAAATGCAAAAAAAAAAAACACTACCTAAAAATGTATGCATCTGATAATCTGGCATATTACTTTTTCGACAAGTTGTTTATTACTAAATAGTAGTGTAAGTTAGCAATATTTTCCCTTCTAATTTGGAATATTGGGGAGAAATGTAACTATTTCTTTCTCACTGCTATATCTTTGATGCCCAGTTCGGAACTCGGCACAGGGACGGTTTCCAATTAATATTAGATTAATAAATGAATGATGGTGACAATAAAACATTTGTTTTTTTAAGCATCAATATCCAGAATAATTTGACACCAGATTTTAAATGTTTGTTCTGGAAGACTTCAAAAAAAATCTAAAAATGTCACTCATTTAAAAAAATATTAACTGTAATTTGCTTTAATATATGCTCTATGGCCATTTGCATTCCTATATTCATAAAAAACATTGAATTTCATAGCTGTGACCTGATGGGGATCACCACTTCCCTCTTATTTTTCCCTTTTCAATTTTCCTATTTTCTACTTAAATTTCATAATCAATATCAACACAATCAAAATCATGTATTTCCTAGTAATAATTAACCTGTGTTTATTTCTAGTAAGAATTACTAGTAAGAATGAACTAGTCCACACATCACGTGTTAAATTAGGAACTGCTGCTGTGGTATAGACATTCTTACCGTGGGTCATTTCTGGAGAAATGCTTCATGATAACGCCAGCTCTGGACCTGGTTCTGAAAAGGAGATGCCCTCTCCTTTCCCAAATTTTCAGAGAACCATGAAGAACAAAGAACAGAGCCCAAGAGAAAAGACCACTGGAAGGACAGCAGTTTGTTTTCTCATTATCTATTGTTGACTTACCTGGTTATTTATGGCTTAAAGGACCTTATTCATTTGTTTTTAAGGAAAATGGGACAGCTATCTGAGGGCTAGCTTATTCACTTTTTAAAAATGAACTATTTCGAATGTTTTTCTGTCTGGCATTCCCTCTTACCTCCTCCAGGCACTACATCCCTTTCAAATATGCATAACTTATACCCAAAATGTTTCTCCAACACTCTGGGCAAAATCTCCACAGCGAAGGTATGCTCCTCTCCATTTTCAGGTCGGCATTCTTTTAGGTAAGACACAAAAGCATCATACGTTTTTCCATCTAGGAGGTAAGATTGACTCTTTTAATTCATGTGTAAGTACAATTTTGTTTAAGTAAAAATATAAGTGAATGTCATAGATAATGAGTATAGAATCATCGACAAAGAAAAATTAAATATAAAGTTGTTTATATTTAAATCTCTCATGCTAGCCAAGCAACCAATTAGCCAGTGTGTTTTTAAGCAACTACTTTAAGATCCCACTGCTTGACACCATAGAGGAATAGAGAGACATATGGGCCATGGATCCAGGCACTAAAGGAACTTAAGTCTTTCAGTTCCTTAGAAATCCAAGAGCCTAAATGCATCCTTGTTCCAGGAGTGGAAAGGAAATCTCACCCTGGTTTACTTGTGTCACTTAATTCTACCACCATCCCAATCTCTTAACTCAAAAAAAACCCCAAGAAGGCAAAGAGATAAGAAGTGCAGTTTACACTGTAATGTGGGAAAAAACTAGAGGTGAATGAAACAAGATGCTATAGGAACACATGCTGTGATCTTTTTAAATATTATAGAATATGGATGTCAAAAGGAAAACTTCTGATCCATTGGTGATTTTCACTGTTGATAACATCTGCTCCCATTTAATTTCTTATCATGGAACAGTACTCAGATGGCTAACAGAACAAATTCAGCAGGAAATGTCTTTCCTAAATAACAAAGGCCATGCTCCTAACTGGGTAATTAAAACGTGATACGACTCTCTCTTCTAGCTTCATCCAATCTATTTGAAAAAGCAAAGCAGACCCATGCAACAACTTGAGAAAAGTCACAGGCAACACATTAGCAGAAGAAAAATGGCATAATAAACAAACAAACAAACAAAAATACTAACAAAACTCACAGACAAAATAACCTGACCGGAGAATAAAGAATGATCCCAATGGACATGCTTTCTGAAAGGAGGAAATTTTGAGTTGGTCCTAAAAAATGCAACAGATGCTAATTGGAGTCTGTAGAGAAAGAAGGAAAGCAGTGGGGAATGGTCTGTCTTTATCCTATGATGATTGTTTTGACCGGAGAGGGGTAAGATTTATGCATGGTATATTATCAGGATTAATGAATTTGCTACTGAGTTACAGGCTACGTATGATTGCATCCCCTGTTAAAATCTAACAGGATACAACCATTCTAGATCTACATTTCTTATGGTGCCACATCATTTATGCTCAACAGCCCAGCGTGACATCCTCCACAGCACTTATGCTCACCAAATGACCCTTTCTGCTTCTGGTAAAAGCTTCCTCAGTTCGACCTACAGCATTCTGTTCAACAGTTTAGGTCAGAACCTCTTGTTGATTTAAAGCAATTGCTTTGTAGAACTGCATGTTTTAAAAGACGAAAAAATTTGGTAAACATTTCAGGCTTATATAAACATCAAAGGTACGAAATGTTGGTAAAAATAAAACCAGTTATTAATGACTAAGTAGGTGCCCTCCATACTTTTCTTAAACTGCTATGAAATATAACTACTTACTAGTGAAGTAAGAGCTAGTACTTCCACTAGGACTGTCACTGTGTCAGTGACAAAAGAGACACTAACGCGGAAGACAGGTAAATGAACACACATTTTTAAAAGGCGTATTTTTCTTGTGATATAACAGATTGCAATAAACTGGGAAGAAAATTTCATCAAATATGAGTTTATAGTACACGTAATATAGCTTTGCTCTTACCTATGAAAAATTAGCTTTTCAACAATTAATTGCTTTCAAATTTCTTATTTTAAGCAATTCTTTTAATATAAATCTGCTAATTTATATTATGATTTATTTTAAATCCAGGTAGTAAAAGGTTTAGTGGATTTGAGAATTGACAGAGTAAAGTGTTCAAAAGAAAAGGAATTTGAAAGCTAATGGTAATTTTTTTATTCTTTATATTCAAACATAAAGGGAAATTATAAAGGAAATTATAATTCAAATGGATATTTAGGACTTCAAGGAGTAAATTAAAGTTTCTCAAACTATGCATGGTAAATGGCCACATTTTAATTTAAATTTGCCTTTTTTGTTGTTGACTGATCAGTTTCATTTCCAGTCCTTCACAAACCAATACTGAACACTTTCTTAGATACTGAAGCAGTATTAAATTGCTATAAAATTTTTTATTTTCAGACTTATATCTTCATTTCTGTCCTTTTCATGGACTGCATTTGTTCATGGACCGTAATTTAATGAAAGTGATTTAGAGCATGTCTCTAAATGTCTCTATGCACTGCCATACGGACAGTTAAGAAGTGTGAATTGAAAAAATTACCAGGAAATTATGTCAAACACAACTGGAGAGGAAAAAAAGAAATTTTAGCTCCAGAAAGTCAGAAAGAGAGGAGCTGGTCAATGTCTGTTTGAAGACAAACACCGGTCTGTGCAAACAGAGACCATTTGGAAAATATCAAATACAGATTTCCCAGGTTGTTACGGCATCCTCTCTCCACATAGCAAAATCACACCTGCATCTGCAGGCTCAAAGCTAAATTCACTAACCTTGCTAATTTTATGTTGTTCAATTTAAAGTTCCAAATGTGAAAATTAAACCTATAAAAATCTCAGAGGAACTAATATAATTTCTGTATAACCTGAGGTTAGGAAGGCTGTTTTACTTATGACCCCAAATCCAGAACGCATAAAAGATATATCTGAGTATGTTTTTCAAAAAGTCTTTTATATAGCACACCACTATGAGCAAAGTCAAAAGACAAATTACAGCCTGGTCATATTTGCATTTCATATTATAGTTAATAGGCTAAACTCCCTAAAATATAAATAGCCCCTAGAAATAAATATGCTAATTAAAGCCTTCATCCCATGGAACAATAGGGAAAGGATATGATTGGATGTGTTGAGAAAGGAAATGCAGCTGAGTCTTATGCAAATTAAAAGTTGCTCATACTCTTACATAGTAAAGAAAATGCAAATTAAAATGTCACTTAGATACAACTTTTCACCTATCAGATTGGCACAACTCCAAATGGTTGTGGGTAAGGTTATGGGAAAAAAATTGCTGTCATCCTTTGAAAGTGGTAGGCAGGAAGAATTGACAGTATCTATCAAAACAACGGCCGTGTCTCCCCCTTGTATTCCAGAATCTCCATTTTGGAGAATTTTTCCTTGAGACATACTGCATACATATGAAACGATAAAGCTGTCCATGACAGCATTTTTATAATAACAAAAGATTGGAAGCAAGCCAAATGTGTATCAAAAGGAGGCTAAATAAACAGTGGTACCTCGACATGGTACCTCGACATAAATAAAATACTGTGCAGCCCTAAAAAATGAGGGACTTCTTTATAAAGTAACATGCAAGTGTGTCTAAGGTATAAGAGAGCAAAGTTGAAAAGAGGATGCATATTAAGCCAAGACTTGTTCTTTTTAAAAGAAGGAGTGGAATAAGAATCCATATTTATAATATCAATGAAGGGGGAAGGTGGGAATCATCGATGTGGGACCAGGCTGGAAGGGGGACTTCCTGCTGTATAATTTCATAGACATTTTGGGTTTTGAACTGTGTGAAGTTTTTTTTCCCACAAACACACATGCAAAAACAAAATCAAGTGCAATAAATTAGACTGACTTCCTTTTGATTAGTAATTATCTGGAAACCTGAGGACTTCTAGTCACCTTTAAATATAAAGAAACTGAGGCATAGAGCTAGTGGGTCAACACAACAGCAGATAAAAACTGGCAGATCTAGAAGACCAGAACCCAAATCATTTGGCTTCCAGCTTGGAGTTCTGACATATCCATTATGTAAGCCTCCTTTGCTAGGTTGAAATAATGAGTGATAGGACAATTCAATCCAACTTAAAGCAACTTTATTGAATACTATAAAGATACCAAGGTGATCCGTGCACAGGGACATTCAGATATACAGTTTCTGGACTCAAGCATCTCCTAGGGCATTTAGGAGGCTATGACATACATTATATGAGACAATCAGGACGATTTGGGGCAACACATAAGTAAGCACAAGAAAAGATGACACAAACAACATTTATTATGGATGGCACAGGCAGAGCAATATTTCCCAGAGAAAACCTCTCCCACAGATTCATTCTATAACATCATAGCAATAATAAGAAGATTAATGTCTATTTATTTGATTTCTTACCGAGAGTATAAGAAATCCCAGAATTACGTGTGTTACCTGTTAATGTTTCATCTCTTCTCATTAAATGTCTATAAAATAGAACCAAGTCAACTCTATAAATGATGCACACAGTCACTAGGCACACTACTGCCACCAAGGTCAAAACAGCTATGATCATTCCTCTTGTAAAGATGTGGCCTGGGATATCAGCCATGTCTGCTAGAAAAGAAGGAGAAAAAGGAGAATAAAATAATCAAGAAATCTTACCAGTGTCACCCATCATCATGTGCTTGCCCATTTTTACTGTTAACTTTAATGCAGTAGTTGCCTAACCAAGTGCTGACACATTCCGCTGAGTGACTCCACATTCCCGCCTTTAGTCTGGAGTAGTGATCATTCTACTCAAGTTTTTAAAGAATAAAAATGTGTGCAAGGATATTTAGAGACCTGAAGTGAAAACATTGTACAATAATGTATTCTATCTGTACCTGTGGAAATCAGATTTCTCGGGCAAAGAGACACTAGGCTGAAATACATAGGGATTCACAGAAATCTTAACTAGTGGGTTGAGAACATAAATAGAGGTGAATAGTTTTGAGAGGAGAGAGTACTGGATTGATATTTGTCTGGATTTGCAGCCGGGCTCCATCAATTATTTTGTATTGTAGGAAAAATCATGGATGCCCCTAAACCTTAGTACCTTCATCTGTAAAATGAAGATACTAACAGTTCCTGCTTCACTTATAAGGCTGCTCCTTTGGGGAAGAGTAAGTGAAATATTATACAAAAAGTAGTTAATATAGCACACAGCTCTTGGAATTTTAGCAAGTTCTTTGTATAAAAGTGCCACTTGGAAAAAAAGTTACATTTTTTAGATTGATTCCATTTATGTTTATTATGGACAATATAAGATAACACAGATGAATAAAAAGAATAAAGTAATTTTTAACAACCATCCACCATGTGGTGAAGGCTGTGTCAACATGACAGAATATTTCCTTCTGGGTTTTCTTTTTGTCTCTTAAAGTTCTTACTTAATTGAGATCATATGGTAATCACTTGTTATTTCTGAATATAATATTATGAGCATTTCAGTAGGTCATTAAAATTATACTTCATAATATCCTAATATTTAGATTGATTGGAATTTGTAGTAAGTATACGTAAAGTTGCAGTACATTTTGTATGTATAATATTTATATAAATGTATATGCATGTGCATATATATACATATATGCATGTATATATGTATATACATGTACAAAAATGCATACACATTTATCTATGTTTCTAATTCTTTTCTTAAAATACATTGTAATGGTGGGAGCATCTCTAGGTCAACAAGTATAAACGTGCTTAAAACTTTTGCCATCTTGGTACAATGTTCAGAAATTATCTTTCCGTATCTTTTCACTATGGATTCAGGTAAGCCGCTAATGTTGCTTAATAAGTGAACTCTGGACAGAGCCGGGGTCTGGAGCTCCTGTACCTTTGAAAGGACTGCAGAGTTATAACTGTGTCACACTTTTACACAGACACACACACACACATTGGCAAGCAATTCCTCCCGGGGTCATGGTGGGTTGTGAGCTCCAATTCCTAAGCCTGCATTTGTGAGAGCAGCAGCAGGAGAACTGACAGGGTAGAAGTGTCTAGGGCAGGATTCCTGCCCTGCTCTAAGAGGGGAGAGGCAGCTGGTGGTAAGCAGGCCCCAGGAAAGCCTGCCTAGGCAATGGTCCAACAAAAACAAGATTTGAGCCCCACTCCCTCAAGAGTGAGTGGACCACAGTGCAGGCATTCACACAGGGGTGGAACACCACCTGTGACAAGCCTTGTGGAAGGTGAGAACACAGATTCCAGGTCAGAGTTTCAATACCTTTACCTGCCGTGTGACCTTGGGCAGGTTTCTTCACCTCTATAAAGCTGTCCTTAAGACTGGATGAGATCACGGGAGGAGCTACGCTCAGATCCTGTCACGTAATGACCATGTATGGAATGTGAGCTGTTGTTATGAGTGCATGTGGTAGAGAGGCGGCTCTAACACATGTGTGCTAAGGAGCTGCCCCCGGGCACCACGATAGCCCAGCTGGAGGACGTTTCCAGCCTTTGTGCTCTTCCTGTCCCACTCCTTCCATTTCTCACACAGCCAAGGCCCAGTCTGTGTGTGTGGCTCTCTCTGTATGTCTGTGTGTGTCTGCTGTGTATCTCTCTCTCCATTACTCTGTCTCTGTCTGTTTCAATCATTTCTCTGTCTCTGCATCCCTTCGTGTCTCTATCTCCCTCTCTGTTCCTCTTGATGTGTCTCTTCTTGTCTCTCTCATTTCTCTGTCTCTCTGTGTCTCCATCTCTCTTTCTCTCTCTATCTCTGTCTTCATCTCTTCGGAGTTGTCTGTCTGTCCCTCTGTCTCATGTATCTCGTTCTTCTTTCTCTGTGTCTGTCTTTCCCTCTCTCTGTCTGTCTCTGAATGTGTTAGTCTCTGTCTCTCTCCCTTTCTTCTCTTGGAGATCTTGACCTTTCCCCACATATGCAGGGAGGTGATGGTGGAGCCTGGGAATGAACAGTGAATGAGTAGTGACAACTGGAAATCACAGCTTTCTGGCTCCAATGACAGCCATTTCTGAGCAGCTACTGGGCTGAAGGCCTTGGGCTGTGTTACCCTGGTGGAGGAAGGGGATGGCGATCCTGGGGACCTCCATCAGGTGGGCACTGAAAAACTTTAAGAGCCCACAGATCAGGGCTAGCGATGGTCTGCTTGCCAAGTCCAGGGGCTGACCCAGGACTGGGGCACAGTCAATCCTTGTTGAGTGAATGTGCACACACAAGGCCCCTGAGCCTGGTGCCCTGCTGAGACTGGCTGGAGCAGCAGTCACACTGAGTATGTGCTGGCCTTACCCCACACAGATCTGCAAACTCCCCTCTGGCTGCTCTGGGTGCAGTACTGGGTGCAGGGGCTGTCCTGATGGCCTCCCCACAAGCCTCACCTCAGCATCTGCATGCCCAAGCTTCAGCTGCTGTCCTGCTTGGGCCCCCTGATTTCCACATAAGGTGGAATATGACTGTGAGAGCAAATGAATGAGTTGGTGTTTTCAGTCTCTGCTTGGCATCATGAGACAGAGGGGCTCTGCAGAGTGGAGCACCAGCTCTGCCACTGAATGCCTGTGACACAAGGTGACTGATTTCCCCTCCCAGGAGCTGGGTTCTAATGTGGAAAATGAGGATGTGATCATCTTTGAGAGATCTTTTAGCAGCAATGAGCTAAGTTTCCATGAACTTCCAAAAATAAATCTTTCTCACCTTTTCTCACCAAGATGAAGCTTTTGGTGTCTGTGCCTCCTGTGCTGGTCACAGTGCAATTATATACAAAATTTAGATTGTGTTCAGCAATATTTTCAATTCTCAATGCTTTTGAAGCATGCCATTTGCCTTCTGAAGTCCTGTAAGAAAATAGTTTAGCAGTAGGCTTTGTTCTTTGCCCATGAGAGGGGAATTCATACGTTTAAAATGCTCGAAGTCAGCTGCAATGTTGCCTGCATTATTTCCTCCCTTTCTGGTCGGTACTTTTAAAGCATGGACTATAATAAATGTCCCCCTCCTCCATGGAGCATCAGAGCTGACAGAAATAGCCCTCATGAGGCCATTTGGGGACTGTGCTTCAACTACCTGGCTGGTGATGAGCTATGCTGGCAGGATATCCACAAAGTTCAACTGAATTCAGCATGTATTGAGCACGAATCCCATGCCTGCTCCTGGGCAACAAGCCAGACTTTATGGTGTAAAGAGCTTGTAGACAAGTGTCAGCAAGAATGTAGAGCTGCTAGCATGGTAACAAAGAATGTACCCAAAAAATGAGTAAAAATCTCAACAAGTGCAGCTAAGGTGCTAGACAACTTAGGTTCAGCACTCACCAGACCCTGAGTAGTGCATCAGTACAATAATGAATAATTACAGTATGACCCAAAGTTGTCCAGAAAAGCTTAAGTGACTGTAAGTTCTGACTGTTTCTATATATAAGTCTGACCATTCCTTAATGCAAGAATATAGGCTATTTAAATATCAATATGCATACAATTTGGAAACTTTTTGGCATATTAGAAAAATAAACAACTTAACAAATTTTTCAAAAAAGAGAAAAACCATGGCCTAGGTAATTGCCCTTTTCTAAGAAGCTAGGTAAAATCCCCATTCTATCAGATCCTGACTGACCAAATGCTACTTTATTAGGTGATGCTAAATACCCTCACTGGCCTTCTTATGGACCTTCTTTTCCAGCTTAGATCTGGGTAACACATTTCTGCATAATCCAACCACCTAGGCTATGGCCATCATAAATATAAAATATGTACATTACAATTATAATTTAAACCAGCCCAATACACATCAGCCACCCAGTGTTTTTAATAGGATGTTCTATATAATATGATTGTTATATGGCATATAGCATGACATATATATTACATATACATACATAATTCTTATTTCTTTCTCTTCATGTACATTAAGATCCGATCCATTTCCATACATCCAATAAAGTATATCCTTTTGATTCAGCAAAGCAGAGCAGTTGAGGATTATGTCTTTTCCTGGTAAAAGTTGGCAACTAAAGTTCTGATTTTAGAAACTCAGGTTTCTCAAAAGTTTCAAAACAGTATAATCAATGTATGTTAACCTAATGCAAATCGTGATGCTGCATCCCAGAAAGAGAATAAATATGCCTTGTTTTAAATTAAAAGAAAACATAAAGCAGAAGAATTAGCAATTACAAGCCATCACCAAAATATGATTTGGCTTCTTTTTGAACATTTTTTTAAATTTAACTATCAAAACGTGGGGTGATCAGTGTATTTTCTTTTCAGTACACAGTTTAGTAGGTAGTAGCATCAGGACAATACTCTCACTGAGACTTCTTGATAAACCAAATGGACAAATCCAAAAAAAGTTAAATTAACCAAATATTAAAGACATCAAAGTGCAGAGAAACTAAAGAGAAATTTTTGTACTAAAAATGTACTTGGGAAGGATCCCTTCAAGGGTGAGCTAAGAGAGATAGCCATTTCATTCCATGGAGAAATTTGCTTTGGTTTGGAATAAACAGAAAGAGTCTCATAGAGACAAGAACATCCAGTGAAGCTCTCAGAAGCTGCACTGGCTTGCAGAATTACTGCTAAGTGCTCAGACAGTGTAATAGGCCTTATAGGCTGCACAGTAACCCTTGCAGTTTCATGGTAATTGGGAGAGCAAGTCCTATCAGAGAAAATGGCTGCAACAAACACATGACCACAGCAACCCCTCTCCCCACAGCTATCAGAGATCAAGGCAGATTGGATCTAACATACCTACATCCCAGCCAACCCAGCTCAGTTCTGAGTCAACTGAGATACTCAAACTCTCAGGCTATCTACTTGTAAGAAAAAATAACACAAACTGTATTCACTTTAATTGTTTGATACACAAAGATCAACAATAAAAAGTTAAGAGACACACAAAGAGACAGAAAATGTGCACGATAATCAATAGAAAAGATAGATAATAGAAGCAGACCTACAGATGCAGAATTTAGCAGGAAAAACTCAAAATAACTGTTTGAAAGAAAATAGAGAAAAAGATGAACAAGTGGATGGAAATATGGTCATTTTCAACAAAGTGTAATTTATTTTAAAAAGAATAAAATGAATATTTTTATATCATGGATATATGATATACCAACTATAACAGTAATTTTAAATACACAGATGGACTAAACATCATAGTGACCAGATTTCAAGAAAGATCCAAATACATGCAGTTTATGAGAGACACTTATGTATCAACAAAAAAAGTTAGTAGTAAAGGGATGTAAAAAAAGACAAATATGCCAATTCCAAGCAAAAGAAAACTAGTGGCTATTTCATATGACAGAACTATGCATTGAGAAAGGAAATATTATGACAGATAAAGAGAGATGTTTCATAATGATAAAAGTGTCAGTTCAACAAGCATAAATCTGTGTATGCATATAAGATAGCTCCAACTTATATAAAACAAAAATTTACAGACCAAAAGGAGATAGAGACAAATTGACCTTAATAGTTGGAGATATTCACATTTCTCTCTTAGCAACAGACAGAACAAGCAAATAAGAGATTGGTAAGGATATAAATTTTTTGAACAGCACCATTAACAAACTTAAGCAAATTGACATTTAAAGAATAATAAAACCAAAACCTATAGACTATATCTTTGTTTCAAATGCCCTTGGAACATTCAGCAAGATATACCATATTGTAGGTCCTAAGTAAGTCACTACAAATTCCAAAAGGTTGAAATGGCACTGTGTATAATCTTGGACTACAATGAAACTAAAGAGGACATCAACAAGAGACAATGACTAGAAAGTTTTTCAAATATTTGGAAGTTTTAAAACAACAATTTTTTTTGGTGGAAAAACAAATTACAAGGGAAATTTGAAGAAATGGTTTAAATTGACTAGTATGAAAATATGACAAACAGCTAAAGTAGTGCTTACTGGGAAACTTGGAGTTTGAATGTACATACTACCAGAGGACAATTAAAATTAATTATCTAACTCTTTATGTCAACAAACTAGAATAAAAGGTGCAAGTTAAGCCCCACTGAGTAGAAGAAAAAATAATAAAGACAAAGAAATAAATAAAAATATAAAGCAGGTAAACCTCAGGTACAAATGGCATAGGACCCCAGCTGCACTGGGCGCATATGGTCATATAAACCACTGTGGCTGTAACTGCAGTTATAAGGTGTGGACTTTGGAAGCAATCAGCAGAGACTGCCACTTTTCAGTGATTTAACTTTGGACACGTTACTTAGCCTTTTTGCACTTCAATTATTTAATTCATATAATGAGAATACATGCCTAAGACTTGCTTGGAGGATTTAATTCAATAATACATTTCAATGACCTAGCATGATACCTGGCTTAGCATATTTAGTATATGTAAATTTCTTCCTTTCCTTCTTCTTTTCCTCTTTTGAAAGAAATTACTCAATTGGACATGTTGATTCATAAGATCTAGCTAGACAAACCCTAAATATACATACAGTCAATTCAGTCAATTGATTCAAAGTCAAATAATTAATCAAACATTCAAACCACGAAATTAGTTTGAGTCCTCTATCCAGAATGTTCTCATTGATTTTTTTTTCTTTTTTGAGACAGAGTCTTGCTCTGTCTCCAAGGCTGGAGTCCAGTGGTATGATCTTGGCTCATTACAATCACCACCTTCTAGGTTCAATCAATTCTCCTGCCTCAGTCTCCTGAGTAGCTGGGACTACAGACACGTGCCACCAAGTCCGGCTAATTTTTGTATTTTTAGTAGAGATGGGGTTTTGCCATGCTGGCCAGGCTGGTCTCAAACTCCTGACTTCAAGTGATCTGCCTGCCTTGGCCTCCCAAAGTGCTGGGATTCCAGGTGTGAGCCACCATGCCCAGCCTGAATTTTCATATTTAGAAATGATCACGGAGACAGTTAAAGCTACACACAGGACAGCAAAAACAGTCTATAGACCACAGGCAGTTCCACTGTCTCTTGAACTTTAAAATGTTGCCTCTTTTAAGCCAGGTTAAAAGTGGCAACATTCAAAAAATGCCACCCTTTTTCTAGTTTTGTAATGTTAATCATTAAATATGAAATGTGTATCTGGTGTCATTCAATAATAAATCATATTTACCCTTGGAAGACTGTATTATGCCCCCTACTCATAAATACAGAATATACGTCTGTTGGAGTATACCTAATTCCACTGCAACACGGTTAAGCTTTGATCCAAGAAGAACCGGAACTATATAACTGCTATCTAGAAGTGACAAAAGAAAAGACAAATATATTAGTGTTGCCTTGAGCTTCTCTAAGACAAGCATCTATTAGAATGTGCTCATTTCATGTAACAAAGATTCCAATAGTCACCAGTTTGCATTCACTTGAGTCCTATTTGCATTAACTAAAGGTTGCAGATATATTGTTTTTTGCTTCATTTTCTATCAACTCCCTGCTCACAGAAATGCTTAAAGCACCTTGTACCTGGTTTTCTCTCACTCAAATCTGCAGCTTCTGCTCACTTTAACTAAAAGGCAGAGGAAGATGCCCCTCCATTGCTGCCTGACTCCCAGACGACCAAACATGCAGGACTTGGACCATGCAAAATCACTGGGAAGAGCCTTTCTGCTCTGTCATGATTCCCTCCATCTGTCCTCCTCAGCTGGCCTGTGGTGGATTTACAGGGCACGGGGCCAAGACAGGGTGAAAAAAGCAAATCCCTCTATGTGCCCACTGTTCCCTGGCAGGATGCTAAGAGCAGTGTCCCTTCCATATTGTGCCCCAGGGGCCTCACTGCAGCCCTGGCCCTGTTGGTTAAGTCCATGCCTATTGGCCAAATTCTAGTTTTGCTCCTGAGTGCCTTCTGACCTCAACTGGAAGGACTGCACATAAATCCTGTCTTCTCAGTCCCCATCTGGTGATGCTTGGGAAGTAAATCATCACCCAGCAAGCTCTTGCCTAAAGCAGCTGACAACTGCAAACCCTAAGAGCAGCTGTGGTCATAAATTTAAAGTGGTACATAGTTAAGTTATTGTTGACCCTGATATCTGCATTGGTAACGTTCCTCATGACCAAGACTGTTCCCTTCTAGTAACCATGGTGCTTTGGGGGCATTTCCAAGCAACATCCAGAGCAGCCCTTCTGGGACTCACAGGTGCTCAGCAAGCGGAATGCCTGGTCAAGTGGAGTATAGTGGGACTCAAAAGCTTTCCTGCAGCTTCCACACCTCCCTGAGCCCTCTCAGAAAGTGCAGTGCCACAGAGTGAGCAGTGCAGTGGGCAGATATGTGAGCAAGAACAGGAGAATGAAACCAGCACAGCAGACCCTGGGGTTGAGGAGTCAGGACTGGGTTCCCCGGGATTCAGAGTCTCTGGGCAAGCCTGAAATTCTGGCAGACAGGCAAGAGGATCTGAGATGTATCTAGGAAAAGAACTAAGTTTCAGATCTGGCAGCATGAAGCAACATGGGCTTGAATTCAAAGACAAAGAGGCAGGAGGCAATTTCTGTATGAAGGGGAAAACTGCTACTGACTACCTTTCTCTGGATCAAATTTTTCCCCCTGAAACTTACATGGGAGATTTGAGACGGGGAAGTGTGAAGAACATCTTAAGCAAAGAGTACTGTCTACTAACACTCAAATTATATCATAGCAAATCCAGATCAGCCCTGAGTTTGCACAACTGGTATAAAGTGCAGAATGCAGTCCCATGTAGGTCACAAAAGGAAGGCAGCACCTTAGTGCATGCCCTTGACGTGACCAGTCTACCTAGGAGGCTAGCATCAGAATCAAAATGGCACAGAGGTCATCAGCAGTAGGAGGAGACACCACCAGATCAGCCAGAACATGAGACCAGGAAAGTGGCAGATGCCCAGTGGAAATCCGGGTGACTGATTCACGAACATGAGCTGAAGGCAATGATACTCCTGGGTTCCAAAAACAGTGCCCAAAGTATGGCGTTTTGGCAGGCTGAGTACTTTAAGCTAAAGACATTGGAAGGCCTCAAAGCAGCCTCAAAACCAAGATCTCTCTGACCTTCTCCTGCCCTCCTGCTCCATGCCCCCATTCTCCCCAAAGCAAGTCATAGAAACCAGACTTCTTCCCAAAAGCAGATCATAAAAGCTAGAATCCTTTTCCCCAAAATAAGCCAGAGAACCTAGAAGCATGACTCTAACTTTCACCTTTCTGTCTAGGAGCTGGCTAAAAATTCTTTGACTTTCTTTGGTCTGACAGTAGGTCTTAATACCCTCTGCCCTCTAACCAGGTAAAAGGAATATAACAGAGAGGCCAAGAAGAATCTGAACAGACAGGTCTTGCTGGGTTTCCCCACTGAGTCTATTAGCATTAGGTCATGTAGATGATCATACATAGAGTTTAAAAATTCAGTTTTGGGTTTCCTAGGCTCCGGGCTGTGGCAGGCAGAATAACAGATTCCAAAGTTTCCCATATCCTACTCCGGAGTTCCTGTGAATACGATACGTTACATGGCAAAAGGAACCTCTAGATGTGATGAAATTAAAGAATTTGAGACAGGGGATCACCCTGGGTTATCTAGGTGGGCATAATGTAGTCTCAAGGTCCTTGTCAGGGAGACAGAAAGGTCAGAGTCGAAAAGGAGATGTGACGAGGGAATCGAATGTGTTTGGCTCTGAAATGAAGTGGCACAAGCCAAGAACTACAGGTGGCCTCTAGAAGTTGGAAAAGGCAAAGGCAAAGAAATGTATTTTCCCCTAGAGCCTCTGCAAGTAGCGAATCCTGCCAAAACCTTGATTTTAGCAAAGACTCTGAACTTGGGGTAGTTTGTTACCCTGGCAATACGTGGCTGTATATAGCTATATGGTTGTAGTGAAGAGAAAAGTGCTGCTAAAGCAAAGTCTGTACCAAATGTGAGCCCACAGATTTTGCTGAACAAGCCACCCAACAGGTGTTACAGTTTCCAGTTTCTCAGGATGATGGGGGGAAAGTCTAGGCTGGATAAACCATTGTCTTCAAATCACCAAAGGAGCTGTCATTTTAAGAAGGGGCCAGACTTAATCTATTAAATTCTTGAAGGCAAACCAAAATCAGTGGTTGGAAGCTACGAGAATGGAATACTTGGACTCAACAGAAAAAAAGACTTTGACAATCAGATACTAAAATCTGGATTACGCTGCTGTGTGATTTGGTCATTTCCTTGTTAGTTTCCAAGAAGGGACGGTTGATCAATTATTGGCTGTGCTTTATGATGAATATCTTCACTGAGTGAGGTTTAATTAAATACCTTCAATGTCCCAGGATTCTGTTCTTCCATCACACACAGCCTGGGTCCAGCATGCCTCCCTTCCCACCAGCACATCAGTGTTCCTTAGACTCACTCAGCCGACAGCACTTTCCCCAGCAGGTCTTCCCCCATTCATGAGGCTCCCCGTCCAAGACCAAGGTCAAATGGAGCCTCCTGCATCTGTCTTTCCTCCAATTTCCCCCTGCACTCTTGCAGCCTCACAGGTGATGCTGTTTGATATGGTGGCACCTTCATGTAGCTTATTGCCTCTCCTGATTTTAATCAAATCCCTTGAGAATAGTACAGTGCTCACTTCATCTCATATTTCCTTGCTTCCCTGCCTTGCTGTGCTAAGTACAGTTTGTTGACTACAGATGTCTTCAATAAATATTTTTTATTCATGGAGTAAAAATGTAAATTTAACAACAAAAGATTCCACAACTTACTCAAATTTCATACGAGAAAGAGCTGACTTATGTGTGGTTTATTTATATAGAATTTCATTTCCTTCCGAAAAAGAGGCTGTTTTTCAGCCAAGTAGAGGCCCACCAAAATGAAAATTTTGACCCTTATATTTGAACTAGTGACATGGTCACAACCCCAACTAAGTGGGCTCTCAATTCCTACACAGTTTTGAAGAATAAAAAAATTCTATTTCACTAAAATACATCTGTTTCTTCCCAATTCTAAGGTTTCCCTTACCTCCTAATACTGTTATATTGAAGGTTTTAGTGATGTTAAATAGTTTTCCACTGTGATGAAGGAAATGCACGCAGGAGTAATACCCCTGATCTTCAAACTCAGCATTCTTCTTTATCATTGGGTTTTCCTTGTTCTCCGCTAGCTTTTTACAGTCCTGTTTTTAAGAAAGCGAGTTAAAATACTTTAAGTTAAAGCTGAATTCATATTATAATTATCCAAATTTTTGAGTTAAATATCTTTAGAGAAAAAGTAAAATAGAATGGAAAGCAGCAATTCCTGGGCATATGTCCCAGTTACTTGATACTACTTTTACTGAAACAAGTAAAAGCAGTCCCATTGCTGTTGTTATCATTGTCATTATTAATAGATCCCGGGAAGTACAACATGGGGAAATAGAAGCATTGTAGCTGCTTTCATCAATTTCCTTTCACCACTCTTTTATATGCATGCAGAGAGATACAAACACAGAGACAGAGAGACAGAGACAGAGAGAACACTACAACAAAAATCCTTGCTTGAGTGACATCTCTGTTTCCCACATGTTCAGTCCAATTTTGTGTATTCCGGACTATGCATCCCAGGGGTGGGCAGTGCGGCGGGAGGAGAAGTACTCAGAGAACTGAGTAGCTAGCAGACCACCCATGCCCTTAACACCCTCCACCAAAAGCCAGCAAGCTGATTAGAAACGCATCAACAATATTCAAATCCATAGGTACACTCAAACATCTCTATCTCACACACACACATTTCCATACATGTCACAGGAATTAATACTAATTGTAATAAATAAAATCGCTTTCTTCAACCCAGTACATCTGATATCCAGAGGTAGGATCCAGAGCTATCCAAGGACCGCATGGGAAGGCTGAGGGCTGAATGGCCATCCTTGACCAATGGACACTGTTTCTGCAAACACCAGGCAAAGAGAACCTACCGCCCACAAACTTCTTCCTCAGAGCTGGCAGCCACTGGAGCTAGACCCATTATGCATAGAATGTGCCCCTGAAGCACCCACATGTGTACCTCACATCAGTAAATTATTTATGTATAAGTCAAAGTTTTATAAAGCCAAACTAGTTTTCCCAAGCTGTAGAAAAGGTCAGAGACTCTTCATTTTCTTTTCCAGTCAATGGTTTACTGATTTGCCCTCCTTGCTCTCAGGAAACTCATGGTCAGTCAACAGGCTTAGAATAGTTAGCCCTGTGGTCAATTGTTTAGCTAAACATCCTTGATGCACCAATGTTCTTAATTTAAATATCTGTATTTTGGAATTTCTTAAAACTTGGCCCATCAAGCCTCACTAATTTAAATGTACTGTAACAGATTTGTACATAGATAGGAAATAAAGTCAAGTCAACTCAGGACTGACTTGAATGTTTAGAAAACATTTCGGAATAAGAGCTGTCTTTGAAAACCACAAGTAAACAGTGCTCAAGGATAAGGTACAAACAAAAGTTTCAGGGAAATCATCATCACTTGTTTCAGCTTTCCCAAGTTCTGTTCAGACCACTCTCTCTTACAGCTCTTTAAAGTTTCCGTGGCAGAGTCATATTATTCATATTTGTTATTCAATATAAACTACATCAGCTGTCCCCAAGCGTCTTGACACAGAGACTGGTTTCGTGGGTGACAATTTTTCCATGGACCAGGGTGGGTAGGGGTTGAAGGGATATGCTTGGTTTGGGGATGATACAAGTGCATTACTTTTATTGTGCACTTTATTTCTATTATTATTATATTGTAATATATAATGAAATAATTAAATAACTCACCATAATGTAGAATCAGTGGAGCCCTGCGCTTGTTTTTGTGCAACTAGATGGTCCTATCTGTGGGTGATGGGAGACAGTGATAGATCACCAGGCATTAGATTCTCATAAGGAGTGTGCAACCTAGATTCCTCTCATGCATGGTTCACAATAAGGTTTGCACTCCTATGAGAGTCTAATGCCACTGCTGATCTGACAGGAGGTGGTATGTGAGTGAAAGGGGGTGCCCTGGGGATTAGGGATCCCTGAACTACACAATTCATGTTGTGTGTGTGCATGGATAGGAATGTGTATGTTTTTTATGCAGACACACACTCTATACACACACACTATATATATGTGTGTGTATATATAATTCCTATAGCATGGTCTAAAAGAGCTTTTATTTTTTATTATACTTTCAGTTCTGGAATACATGTGCAGATGTGCAGGTTTATTACATAGGTATACACATGCCATCAACCTATTATCTACATTAGGTATTTCTCCTAATGCTATCCCTCCCCTAGTCCCATGGTGTGTGATGTTCCCCTCCCTGTGTCCATGTGTTCTCATTGTTCAACTCCCAGTTATGAGTGAGAACATGTGGTGTTTGGTTTTTCTGTTCCTCTGTTAGTTTGCTGAGAATGATGGTTTCCAGCTTCCTCCATGTCCCTGCAAAGGACATGAACTCATCATTTTTTATGGCTGTACAGTATCCCATGGTGTATAAGAGCTTTTAAAATTCAACAAGTAAGAGGTATGTTTTTTAATGGTGTATAAGAGCTTTTAAAATTCAACTGAAGAAGACAGAGAAAATAAACAGACATTTCACAAAATTACCTATTGCAGTAAGATCCAATAGATATATATAAAAGTTTATTATTAAGAAAAGTAAAAAACCACTAGGAGTTTTAGAAATTTTTCATATCAAACTTTAAACATTCTAGGAGTATTATTTCCCAGTGTTGTGGAGGTGACAGAAAATTGGGATTCTTTTACTAAGTGTGGGGTAAAACTGGCATAATTCCCTGGAGATGAATTTGATTGTGTGGAGAAAAAGCCCTATAAACATGCTTACAGCCTTTGATCCAATAATTCTACATTTAAGGATTTGGTTGAAGGACAAATTATATAAACACCAAAAGATTTGTGGAAATGGTAATCATTTTCACCTTGAAATAATAGTGAAAAATAGGAAATTCACAAATGTCCAATAACATTGGGCTTGGTTAGATGAAACCAGGCACATGCAAAATGAAAGCCCATGCTTAGAAGATTGTTTAAAGATGTGAAGGGATAGTCACAACATGATGCTTAGAAGAAAAAAACAATAAAATAAAATAAACCACTTTTAAAAACCAGCTGCTTCACCGAAAAAAACCACAAAGTCTCTAACTGATGAAATTATGAGTGGTTATCGCTGTCTTCATTTTTCAGTTTTCCATCTTCTAATTTTATAAAATAAACTAATATATTCAGAAAAACATATACAATCGAGTTTTAAATATTAAGTACATGTGACAGGAGAAATGGAAATCCTTAAACTAGCATTCCTAAAAATTAACTTACTGAAAGAGAAGGAAAATGAAGGAAGGGTATGGGAGAGGAAGCTGTGATCATTTATTGAACACCAAATCCAGGGAAACTACTGTGGAACACATATCAATACTATGCATCAGCTCTTGACAACAAGCCAGTGAGGAACTTGGCTCAAACAGGGCCAGTGGGCCACGTGGGGGCAGGTAGCTTCTTTGTTATGAGACCAAAATGGTAGCCCTCAGCCCCTGATTTGGAAATTTTATCTTTTCCATCAAGTCTTAAAGTTAAAATATTATAAAAAGCATTACCTTATATAATGATGTGCTGTTGACCAGTTTTTTATAATAACTGTTTTCACAGGTTATCTGCAAAAATTTTTTAACTCTCACAGCTTTACTAGTTACTTGTTTCTCAGTGAAACAGCTGTGTTTATTTCTTCTGATGACATTTAAGTTCCATTCCTGAGTATGATTTCTATGGAATAAAGGTGTAAAAGTATTTTATAATACTACAGAAACTTTGCAAATATCACCCTCTTCCCTTTAGTAACCGATGCTATATTTTTCCTTTATTTGTATGAAAGAGATTGATTCACTGATGTGCAAACCCTTCTCTGCCTCCTCTTGGTTTAGAGAAGCAAGAAATTTAACAACTGTCATGGGAGCAGGGGGTAAAAAATGAAAACCTGAGCAGTCTACACCCACAGAGAAACACACACATGCACACACACACACACACACACACACACTCACCCCTACATATCCTACTGAAGACAATATATTACAGATGTCAGAACAGCAGATGTTTACAATGTCAATGATCTTCGGTGATGGATAAACTCAGAGAGTCTTAGCCCAGGATGGGAGGGTGGCTTTGGTTTCACAAGGTCTATAAACTCCTGATGTTGTTTTCTAAATGTGTGTGTATATGCGTTAGGTTTTATGTTTCTCAAGGCAATTTGTTCCAGTCCCCTTCTCTTACTGTTGAATAAGTCTGGAGTTGCTGCCCTCAGTGTAATTGAATTAGCTCTTTAAATGCCTTCCTGATCAAAAATGAGTATGGGTAGATTTTATAGTTGTTTTTCCTCCTGATCAGAAATTAGTGAGGACTATCACTAGGCTCTGTGCAGTGGCTCACCCCTGTAATCCCAGCACTTTGGGAAGCTGAGGCAGGTGGATCACTCGAGGTCAGGAGTTCCTGACCAGCCTGACCAATGTGGTAAAACCCCATCTCTACTAAAAATACAAAACTTAGCTGGGTGTGGTGGTGGGTGCCTGTAATCCCAGCTACTTGGGAGGCTGAGGCAGGAGTCAGGACTGGCAGCAAGCCGAGATTGTGCTATTGCACTCCAGCCTGGGTAACAAAAGCAAAACTCTGTCAAAAGAGTGAAGAAAGAAAGAAAGAAAGAAAGAAAGAAAGAAAGAAAGAAAGAAAGAAAGAAAGAAAGAAAGAAAGAAAGAGATGAGAAGAGAAGAGAAGGAGGGAGGGAAGGAAGGAAGGAAGGAATTAGTGATCTAGAATTGGAAAAAGATACAGTATTTTTAAAATGAAGTTCTTAAAAAGAAAATGTTTCCAATTTGATGTTAGCTTACACTGCACCTGGGATGTATAGATTCATTTACTAAACACAGCAGGCATGCATTGTTAAGTTATCCCACATGCCTGACACATTTGTGCCCACCTTAGGCTCTTCCAGGTCCCCTTTAGGTCTTCAATAGGAAGGAAAACAAGACTAGCACTTACTGAGTTACAAGTGTTAGACTTTGTACATGCAAGGGAGATGACTATTTTCCTTAGGCTCCAATGATAATGCTAAATCTCAGAGGTTAAACAGCTTGCTCAGGGCACACACTTGCTACAAGATGGGGCCAGGATGCAAATGCACATCTATTTGGCCCCAAAGGCCAGAAGTGCTTTGCACAATTCTAGTCACTTTCACAATCCAATGAATCTGGCCCCTTCACCTTGGGCATGAATTTATGGAAGATTGGTCATGACTGGAGAAGGTGGCAGACTGTTGTCATGGTTATGAGCCATGGGTCAGTGGCCATGGGACATGATAGAGCTATCTGGCCCTTGAAATGGATTCAGAATCCTGTTGGCAGAATCGTCTTCTCCAGTGTATTTTTGTAAAGTCTCCCCAACTTTGGCCTCGATGAACTGGACAGATAGAGATTTCTGGATCTCTCTGACCTGTTGCTTAAAAGGAATAAGAGTAGATGAATAGTCCCATCTTGTCAGATCGCATTGTTCTCTACCTCTGTAATCCTCAGTTCCTAATGCTCAACAAATGCTAGAGGACTGATTACACTCCACGTGCAGGACACTGTAACGGGAATGCTGAAACAAGCAACATCACACTGCACCTGCCAAGAACACTGAGGCCAACTGGCCCAAAGCTGTGACCACATTTTCCTGCCACAGGCCCAACCCATCCTGATTATGAAAGCCACTCATTTTTGTCCACACACACCAGGGGATACGCACCAGCTCCCTCTTCTGAGGCTGCTCACCAAGCTGAACTTGCTGCCTGTCAGCCTAGGATCTGATTATTACATTTCTATGTGTGCATTTCTCTACACCTTCATTTCTTCACCTCTATCATTGAAAATTCCTGTATCCCTTTCCTTCTTATTTTTTTCCTTAAAATTTGGTGAGACAAAGTGATTTTCACTGCAGGACTAAATTATCAGTCTTCAGTGGCATTTGATTATTAGCAATGGACTCCTAAGAATTAAAGAATTACTGTTCTAATGGGAAAATTTCAGGCGTAAAGTCTGTTCACTGATAGATTCCACATCAAACTGCAAAGGCTTACACACCTAAGTTAGAACACACATGTGTGTGTATGCACACACACACACACACACACACATCTGCAGTAAATCCTGCCTACCAACTGCACTATATTTGAAGATGTCTGTATCTTCTATGCTCCTAGGTGTCTAAAACAACCTGCTTCCATGTAGAATCCCATTTATCGTCAAAGCCATTGTCAAAGCCGCTTCTCTCCTCATCACTTCACTCTCACAGTGACCAGTCTCCAGCATCCACTCTGGGACACCTCGTTTTTCTCAGCGTCTCCTGTCTGCTACCCTGCCTCTCCAAACCTCTCTGAAATCTTATCTCGATCTTTTGCTTCCATTGTTGTTTCCTAAGTCAGGCTGTATTCTCTACTCCCCATATCAGAAAGATGACCAATGCCATTTGCTTCTGTTATTTCCAAGTAATAATCATAGATGCCTGGCTGTTCCTTTCAACCTGCTCTCTCTGCCCTGTCCAGAATACTTTATTCTGGACTTTATTCAGAATACTTTATTAAATAAACTTAATTCAATCAGGAGTCAAAAGCGGGGGCAGGTGTGTTTGTTGTTCTTTTTCCTTTACCCCATTTGTGAGTATTCATTCTTCCTTAGCTTCTTATGAAAAATTCCAGTTGTGACCCATTTCTGTAATTATTGCTCCTCAAAGATCACCTAAAGATGTACTGATGTTTATCAAAAGAACTATTTAATTTTTTCTAATGTCTGGGAGTTCCTATGTATAAAAAAACAAACAAAAATGACATCATTTGGTGCAAAACCACAGGACTGCTATCAAGGTTTCATGGTGATAGCTCACTCTGCTCTCAACAGCATGGTTGATAATGATCAAGACTCAGTCTAGAAGTGCTTCTAAAAGAAATCTGCTACATATGAAATCTGCACACCATCACCCTTCAGCTGGCCCTGAGCTATTTCCTACAGGTCAGTCTCAAGTCTCTATAACAATACCTACAGATGTAGGTAGGTACATCTAAAGAGAAACGCATTCGGTAAGTGTGGGTGATGCTTTCAGTTGACTGCGCTCATTTCATGGAAGTTATGCAGCTAAATTATGAGCATCCTGGCAAAATCTAGGGACTCCTCATGAGTAAACTTCAAAGCGTTTCCGTGTTGCCCTCTCTCACTGCCCCCAGCTGTGGGTTGTGATTGGCTGCCAGACACACACTTCCTCCACTAGCACTGCCTCCTGGCTCCCACTGAACCCCTGCAGACTGGACTGGTGTGTGTCTGAATCAACCCCATCCCTGCTCCCCACCAAGGATGCCACCCAGGAAGCTGACACTGTCCCCTTCACAATACATTAAGATTACTGTGAAGTCTGAGCCACTGATTTTATTTGACTGGAGACATCTAGACAACAGGAGTAGCTGAATTTTGAAACTGACTTTCATGCGATTGTGACTTATTATTGACAAGGATCCCCTAAAAGGAAACGTATTAAGGTAACCTCCTTTCACTAAGGTCACTAAGAAAATAAATGAGAGAGATGAATTTATTTTGTTCCATAACAAAGAATGTATTTCATGTTGTAGGAAGAGTAGGAAAGAAAAAGATGTGCTGATTATTTGACCTTTCAGATTACTGCATATTTGAGTTGCTGAACAAAGGACAAGAGGGCTATAAAAAGCACTCTAAAAAGAAAGGGTTACTCACCCCATTTGGAAAAAGTAAGATCCCGTGTCATTCAATTCAACAGGCCAAAACTCCAAAGCATGATCTTGCAAACCAATTCTTGGTGAGCTGCTTGGGTTCAGCTCCACACGTTTCTGTGATCCACTGCTTTTTTGCCATCTTCCGGTGTTTGTTTCAAGCTCATGTGCACGTGAAGACGAGCAATATTTCAGATAGAAAGGTTCTCCTTCAACCGCAGTAATGTGGGGACGTGAAGTACAAGAAGATTCTTCAAAAGATTAGTAAAGTAAAAAGAAATAAAAACAAAAACCAAAATGACAAAGGTAACTTTTTGTCTCCTAATGCAATAGGTGAAAAAGCAAAGTTAGTAAGAAAGTCCTGAGAAATCTTGGTGTCACTTTCTTGTGGGTTCTTTTATTTTGGCATCAATCTTTTCAACACTAGAAGGGATAAGGCACTTTCAGAACATAGATGAAAACACAACTTCCGACAGTTTCTCCCCAACAGGAAGATATGAGAATTTAAACAATCATAGCTAGAAGACTGATAAATGTGTCATCTATTAAAAGAAAATATTATACATTATAACTTCTTCATAAGGAAAGCCACAGGAGTCACAGTGTTGTCATACCTACCTCAAACCATACCCAGCTGAGGAGGCTCAGTGGAAAACAAGAAACCTAGCAATTTGGCATTCTTCCTCTGCAACATCAGAAATCTCACTCACCTTGCATTCACCCTGCCTATCTAACATTCCACAGCAAGTGTGGGTATGGTTAAAGGCGTGCCTATGTAACTTAGGGTGTGTGTACATTCGTTCTTGCTGTAGGTCACCATGTGGATAATCAAGAGTTGATTTATATAATATCAATCCAAATTTGCATATATGTCACTTTCCCTCTTTCTCAGTTGACCCAGATTGTCTGGCTCTAAAAATATACCTGACCCTCATTTACACAGGATAGGTGCTCCTTCCCCTCTTTCTGCACTCTGGTACTTCAAAGTCAGCATTAGTGGGTCTTTCTCATCATCTATCTTCCGGTGGCTCTTGGGTGCACTTTTACTACATTTTGAGGATAAGAATATTTAAATTGAATGAAACATTTTCTCTCAGACATGAATAGAACGCCCTCTCGGTAGTCAGGGTTTATTTATTTCTCAAAGCTGCAGTCTGGTTTTAACTCAAAATTGTTAACCACAGCATAAAGAGGAAGTGCTGTGGCAGAAGCCTTCTGAAATGGTTTGGCTGTGGCCCCACCCAAATCTCAACTTGAATTGTAATTCCCATAATTTCCACATGTCACTGGAGGGACCCAGTGGAAGGTAATAAGTTCTCACTAGATCTGATGATTTTATAAGGTGCTTTTCCCCTTTTTGCAAGTTTCCTGAGGCCTCCCCAGCCCAGCAGAACTGTAAACCCATTAAATCTCTTTCCCTTATAAATTGCCCAGTCTCGGGTGTGTCTTTATTAGCAGTATAAGAATGGACTAATACAGTAAACTGGTACCAGGAGTGGAGCACTACTGTAAAAATACTCAAAAATGTGGAAGTGACTTTGGAACTGAGTAACAGGCAGAGGTTGGAACAGTTTGGAGGGCTCAGAAGAAGATAAGAAAATATGGAAAAGTTTGGAACTTCCTAGAGACTTGTTGAATGGCTTTGACCAAAATGTTGATAATTATATGGACAATAAAGTACAGGCTGAGGTGGTCTCAGATGAAGATGAGGAATTTGTTGGGAACTGGAGTAAAGGTGACTCTTGTTACGCTTTAGCAAAGCAATTGGTTGCATTTTGCCCTTGCCCTAGAGATCTCTGGAACTTTGAACTTGAGAGATGATTATCTGGCAGAAGAAATTTCTAAAGAGCAAAGCATTCAAGAGGTGACAGAGCTTAAAAGTTAGGAAAATTTGTGGCCTGAGGATGTAGTCAAAGAGAAAGACCCATTTTCTGGAGAGAAATTAAAGCTGGTTGCAGAAATTTGCATAAGAAATGAGGACTCAAATGTTAGTTGCCAAGACAATGGGGAAAATGTTTCTACGGCATGTCAGAGATCTTCACAGCAGCCCCTCCCATCACAAACCCAGAGACTTGGAGGAAAAAATGGTTTCCTGGGCTGGGCACAGGGTCCCCTAATGTGTGCAGCCTAGGGACTTGGTGCTCTGCATCCCAGACCTCTAGCCATTGCTAAAACAGGCCAAGATACCAGATTGGGCTGTGACTTTAGAGGGTGCAAGCCTCAAACCTTGGTAGCTTCTACATAGTGTTGAGCCTGGACTTCTACATGATGTCGAGCCTGCAGGTGCACAGAAGTCGAGAATTGATGTTTGGGAACCTATGTCTAGATTTCAAAGGATGTATGGAAATGCTGGATGTACAGGTAAAAGTTTGCTGTAGGGGTGAAGACCTCATGGAGAACCTCTGCTAGGGTACTGTGGAAGGGAAATGTGGCTTTGGGGATCCCACACAAAGTCCCCATTGGGGCACTGCTAATGGAGCTAAGAGAAGAGGGCCACCATGCTCCAGGCCCCAGGATGATAGATTCACTGACAGCTTGCACCATGCACCTGGAAAAGCCCGGAAACTCAACACTAGCCCATGAAAGAAACCAGGAGGGGAGCTGTACCCTGCAAAGACACAGGAGCACAGCTGCCCAAGGCCATGAGATCCTACCTCTTGCAGCAGCATGACCTGGATATGAGACATAGAGTCAAAGGAGATCATTTTGGAACTTTAAGGTTTAATGACTGCCCTATTAAATTTAGAACTTGCATGGGGCCTGTAGCCCCTTTGTTTTAGTCAACTTCTGTCATTTGGAAGGGTGTATTTACTAATGCCTGTACTCCCATTGTATCTAGGAAGTAACTACTTTGCTTTTGATTTTACAGACTCATAGGAGGCAGGCACTTGCCTTGTCTCAGATGAGACTTTGGACTTGGATTTTTGAGTTAATGCTGGAATGAGTGAAGACCTTGGGGGACTGTTGGAAAGGCATGATTGTGTTTTGAAATGTGAGGACATGAGATTTTGGAGAGGCCAAGGGTGGAACAATATGATTTGGCTGTGTCCCCACCCAAAGCACCTTGAATTGTAGTTCCCATAGGCCCCATGTGTCATAGGAGGGACCTGGTGGAAGGTAATTTAATCATTGGGGTAATTACCCTAATGCTGTTCTGATAGTGAGTGGGTTCTCATGAGATCTGATGTTTTTATAAGGGGCTTTTCTTCTTTTACTAAGCACTTCTCCTTGATGCCACCATGTGAAGAAAGATGTGTTTGTTTCCCCTTCCACCATGATTGTAAGTTTCCTGAGGCCTCCCCAGCCATACAGAACTGTGAGCCAATAAAACCTTTTTTCTTTATAAATTACCCAGTCTCAGGTGTGCCTTTATTAGCAGCATGAGAATGAACTAATACACATTCTTTGAAAACATGGATATCAAATCTAACTCAAAGCACAAGAGTTAAGGAGCACCAAGTTTATGTTTTCTGATTGTTATACAATCTCTATTTTACATTAATACTTCAACATAGAAGGTGTGATACATTTGTATATGTGGGTGTCAATTTCAATTGACACTGAAAATCCTGATGAGTCATTTGTTAATTTATTTATTTTCCTGTTTTAGAATTAATATAACAAAATGTATAGACCATCCAATATGTGCTCCTTTATGTCTGTGTTATTTTGACATGATTATGTTATACAGGCATTCATGCTATAGCAGTAATGCCTCCCTTTCTCATTGCCATGTAGTATCTAATTGTGTTATTATTTGGCAATTTATCCCTTTTTATAAAGGGATACATGTTGGGGATTTGATTTATTAAACAAATGTCTATTGGATATTGGGTTATTTCTGGTTTTCCAGATTTTGGCAGACCTTAAAAAGCTTCTATAAACACATATGACTAGGTTTGGATGGACATGTGCTCTCTGGAAGTATTACCATTTGAAAAAACCTAATCTGAATTACACAATCTCCAGAGGTGGGAGTTGACAGTTGAAAGTCCACACCCTATCCCCCGGGCAGCTAGTAGCTTTAGATATCTAATTATGTGTTTACCATTAGAGACTTTGTTGGTTACCATAATGCTTGTTGGAAATGGTCCTTGTTGGGATAAATGAGAGGAGTTCAAGTGTGCGTAGTTCCAAGTGCCAAAGTAGGCACTCCTATTGTTCTATGAACACAGTATAAGAACCCAGCAGGGCCAACAACCAATGCCCTTTGGAATAAAGTCTGTGTTTGAAACTGTCTTCAGTTTGAACAATCATAAGATTTTGTCACTTAAGCTCAACTAGGTTCAGTGAATCCTATATGTAGAACACTGTCATGTCTCCCTAGAGGGAACCATTCATAAAAAGTGCTCTTCAGGGCAGGCAGGCAGGAATTTGGCAACTTTGCACAATAGGTTGGTTACATGGCTGTTTCTGTGCCTGAAGCATGCTCCCATTGTAACTAGGTGCAAGGTTCTTAGTGTATGTCCACAGGACATGGGACCCATGACACATTTTCCTTCACCTTGCTTTTTCACTCACTCATTTCTGACAGATCATTGCATATCAAAAAACAAATATCTACCTCATTCCTTTACCATCTGGGTAGGATTGTATTGCAGGTATCTCAATAATAATTGGATCCACATAAGTAAATATACCCTGAGATTGGACCTGTGTTATTTGAAATTACCAAAAGCTTCATTCTGCTATCTCTTCAGCAGTAATTCTCAAAGCAGGGAACACAGGCCCATGTGCTTCCCTCTCCCAGATAATACATCAAGGCAAATTAATATTTGTGCTCCCATTTTCTTCCCCAAAGCCTAAAGAATGCCTTGCTATTCAATCATGGAACTCTAAAGAATGGAGTCTCAGAATCCTTCTCAATTAAAAAAAAAAAAAAAAAAAAAGAACTCTGGGCAATCACTGCTAATAAATTAAAATTGGTATTTGATGTCTACTGTGAAGCCTACTTGAACTCCCTGGTCTAGCCAGACTCTTTTTTGTATATTCCTTCTCACTTTATTTTTTTTTAAACCTCTCTAATATATTTTCATTTACATTTCTCATTATTACTTAAATAAAGAGATGAATATTTGCCTCCTCTCAGGAAGGAGAGAGTGTGTTTCAAACTTTCTAAAACTCAGTAACAAAGATGGCTATCACCTCCTCAATTTCAAATAACATGAAATAAATTTTCACCTCAGACAAATGTAATTTACTTCAAGATACAAGTTTTTCACTCTGTTCTCACTATATAAACTTGGACTGCGGAATCTTTTCTTTTCTGATAACACCATGTGTGTCTTTTTTACTTGATCCCATTCCTATGACTCTTATCTCTATGTCTGGGATACCAAATGGTTGGCAATGTCACTAATCTGAATAAATTAGGTCACTAATCTTAATAAAGTCAGCATCTTCAGTAGCCACCTTCATATTAAAAGAAAAAACTTAGACATCATTTCTCAATTACTAATAAAATATGTTTGTGAGTATTTATAATCACTTACCTGCATTGCTTACAAATATAAGCGTCCAAAGGGTCAACGTTAATTCTCTACAATTCATGGTTTGAATTCTGCCTCAAATGGCTTTTCTGGAAAACAGAATAAAACAGATTCAGCCAAAGCTTTCAGACAAAAGCATACCTATCTTAGGAAGGTTTAGAAATCTTCTGGCACACATATTTTTTGAAAATCAACCTAGAAGATTTTCATATTCCTTGATATAGTAACCAATTCTCAGAACTTTCAGCCATATAAAATTAATAAAATTTCAAGGCAATGAATTTTTGCTTCTGGAAGAAATCCTAAATAATTCATTTTTCTGACACAACAGAACCTGATGAATTTCTGGCCTGATCAATTAAACCCTGCCTCCAAGGTCAAAGTTGAGAACAATAGTACTGCTAAAAATATTACCACTTTATGAAGAAAAAATTTGTGACATGCTGAGCTATGTATGGCAGTTCTGCTCACCTAAGAGAATGTATGTGTGTTTTCAGATCAAAATGCTCATCATGAATTGTAATGAGATCTTCATTCAGGGGTTGAATTTTTAAAACTCCATCTTCCTTGTTCAGAATGTAGGTTTCATAAGTCTAGGAACTAAGTCTATTTTGTTCTTCATTGTATCACTTTAAAATCCGGTATGACACCTAGCACATCGCCAGCACTTGCTAACATGTGTCACTGAAGCATAGGTGTGTGTATGTGTGTTGTGTATCTGTGGCTGCCCATATGAGTTTACTTTAGGGAAATGGGGAAACAAAATGACAGTCTCCTACACTCCAGACCCCTCCTTTACATTGACCATGACCCAGTGGAACAAAGATCTGCCTTAAAATTTGATCCTAGTACGACCTTGCCTTTGCACTTCTGATTACAGCTTTGTGAGCTCATTGGAGGAAGGATCTCCCACAGTGGAGACCATTCAGAGTCTAAATACTGCATAAAAATAACACCATGTTCCTTGTTTAACCATCCTGAGTGCAGGGAGCACAGCCTGAAGGCAGAGTCTGGTTTCAGAAACACACAAACCTGGGCTGCCACTCCAGTTTGAGTCCTGACAAGCTGTGCAACTTTGGGCAAGTCTTAGAGCCTGTTTGCTCATTACCAAACAAGAGATAATAAGAAGGCCTGCCTCTGGAATTATTCAGTGATTAAACCATCTAAGGCTTATTCAGACTTCCTGAGTGCATGGCAGCCTCTCAGCTCAGAATAATTTCCTCTCACCAATGACTACTCACCTTCCATCCTAAAAAAAAAAAAAAGGGTTGCCAATGCCTAAATCTGGGATAAAGCTTAATGGCTAAGCTCTCAAAACATTCACGTCCATACTTATGGGAAAATCATCAAATATTTGGTGGAATTTCCAAGAGATAATAATCAATAATATAAAGACAAAAGGGACAAGTATGAATGGAAAGTACCGACAGTGCATAATCAAATTAGATCAGTCCTAAGTTTGAAACCTCCCCCACTACCTCCACACACGTTTTATTATTAACTCTGCCTTTTCTTTTATCTTGGACAGAATTTTTAAAATGTTTTTTCCTTTATGTCACTACTCTGGTTAAGGCTGACATAACCTTATAAAAAAGCACCACTTTAAAAAAAAATTCAGTATCTACCAAGGTATAAAGTTAAAATTAGAAGATGAGTCAGTAAACTAAGTTAACTCTGAGTTTCAGTATGAAACATATTAAGATTTCAGTATACGAAAAATAAGTTCTCAGTATACAAAAAATAGTTGGTATTTGCACAGCATTCTGCAAATGTGGATGTGTGTATATAAAATTTTTAATGTACTTAAGTTTTAAGTGCGAATTTAAGAGATTAAGGTTATATTAAATAATGAATTCACTTCCAGAAAAAGAACTATTCTGATAAATGTAATAGGTACTCTAGCAAGTATTAATAAAATAGATATAGAAGAATATAAATATTAAATATCTTACATGTAAGAATTTTAAGGGTTTTTCATTGCTATGTTTAATATCAATATTTTTGCTCTTCCATAGCTCTAAAGTTTCTTTTTTTTTTTTTATTTTTCTGATTTCTAAAGCAATTTACACATAGTGTAGGACATTTGCAAAATGAAGACTGGAAGAAGAAAATATTCTCAACATGCATAATATTTTAGCATGTTTTCTTGTACTTTTTATAAATGTTGTCACATAATTAAGAAGTTTAAACAATTGCATATCCTGCATTTCCACTTAATATGATATAATAAGCATTTTTCCTGTGTCACAGAACTCTTTGTAAAAACCATTCTAATTGCCACCTAATATTACTTCATGTGGATATATTATCATTTACCAGATGTACTGTATTATGAGATAATCCTATGATCATCTTCGTGGGTAAGGCAGAATGGCTCAGTTTTTTTGCAACATGGGCTCAAGGTGCCAGCCTGGGTGGATTTGAATCTCCATTCTACCCTCTACCAGTTGAGCAACTGTGGACAACTGACTTACCTGCTCTGTGCCTCAATTTCCTTACCCACAGAAAGGGATAATAATACCATCTCCTGGAGCTGACATCCATACTTATGGGAAAATAGCCTCCTTATATGTAAAACATGCTATGCAGAGAACTTTGGGCCCAAGGGATTTGGCTATGGCCAAGGAGCAGGGGCTCTTGTTCATGCCCAGTAAGGTGTAAACCCAGAACTAATCATCACACACTGAGAATCCCTTCATAATCTAGGCACAGATAATCTTTAACACTAAACTACGGTGAAATTCTACCAGCATTAAGTACTGTATATTACCCTGTACTTGGATAGGCTGGCTAACTCGTAGGCAGAGAGCACTGTGTCATATCCTTTTGCTTTATTCACCGGCATTTTGGGGGAACATTTCTTATACGTCTTTAATATAACTTCAGCTAGGAAAAAAAAAGTTTTTTTCAACTTTATTCACTTTATTTATATATTTAGCAATTCTAAAGTATTTACTTCTTGCTTTGACAAAAAAATTAAAACTATAGGAGCACTGACTGACTCCTCTTTAGGAGAAAAGGGTTATATGTATAGCTACGGAGAGTTACGATTCCTCCTTTAACAAAGGAAAATATTATTAAAAAAGTGCTTCATTGATCAAAAAAGGGCTAAGAGCTGCAAGCATTTATTCATACTGTACATCAGACCCAAGAAACCCATATCATAACCTCTTGGCACCTGTCAGTAGGAAATGCACAATCTTCAATTAGACCAACTTTTCCCTACCTGCACGACTAGATGTCACAGTGAAGGTTAAATGAGTTACTATTGCAGGTGTCTGGTGAATTGTGAATACCACTTAAATGCTGTCTACATTGCTTATTATTTCCTGGGTGTTACTTGCTGGCAGAACAGATTGAGTTGAAGACTACATTTAAACCTGGCAAATGCATGCTCCCAAACTGCATTCCAGAAGTGCTGCAAGAATTCATATTCTCTCACTCAATAGCACAAGACTGTATCTATCGACCACACCCAGGAGATCACTGAGCAACTTTACTTTTAAAATCTAATTAGATAGCCAAAATAGAAAATGCTAGCTCCTTGTTTTCTGAATTTGCATTTATTTGGGTATAAATGAGGCATATATTAATCACTTATTATCAACCATTTTATTTTCATGTTGATGAACCATCTCTTGTCTTTTGTCCAGTTCTCAGATGCTCATCTAACTTGTTGTTTACTTTGTCTTTTGTTATGCTAATAGATGAAAATATTTATACTGCTGTAGTCAAACCCGTCATTCGTTTGCCTGATTACAGGTATGAGCCACTGTGCCCAGCCATGATTTTTTCATTACTTTTAAGTGTAGAATATCCTTTCCTCTCTGTGGTCAAATAGATGCTTATATATTGTCTTCAATTTTATGGCTCAATATTGTTTTGTTTTGTTTTTACCTTTAATTTTTTTTATCCACAAACAATTAATTCTCTTGTTTGACATGAAGATAGGGTATAACTAATCTTACTTTCCTCAAAGAGCTACTAATTACTTCCTATTGTCACTTAAATAGTCCTGTATTTCCCCTATGGTTTGCTGACACGAGGTTATAATGTACAGGTCCTCCCTGAGCACTCTGCTGAAAGTCTACCACAGCATGCTTGCCCAAGTGCAAACACACACATGTTCACACATACCAATATTCCTCTACCCTCCCACCTTTAGTTTGTCTATTCATAGCACTTAACACTAACTGACATATTTTCACTTTATGTCTGCTTGTTTGTTATTTGCTGAATTACTGAATGAATTAAATCCATAAAGTATATACAATTTGGAATCTAGATGATCATCTGATCCATTGCCACATCTGCATCGTGTATTTTTGAAATGCTTTTTAAATCATGATATCTTGGAAAGTGTGTTTTAGCAACTAATGGGAAGTCTAGAGCACCAGCTGTCACCCAAGTTTGGAAAAAAATCATGCTGCTTGGGCTCTACCCAGCAGTCTGAAGGACAGCCTGGGCATCCTGATTCCTCAGAACTCCACACGTGACTCCAATGTGCAGTTAGGTAGAGAGCCAACAACCTAGGGCACTTAATTGTATTCTTAGAAAAGTAAGTTTAACACATCTTAAATGCATGTATTTGATGTGGTTAAGACATATTAAATATTTGTGCACCTATATGTGTATGTATGTGTACACACACATAATTAATAGTCACAAACTTACCTAAATCACTCAAAGGCATGCAGTTTTCTCTAAATGAAAAAAAAAAAAACTGTTTCATTCTAAAAATTGGGTGACCCAGGCTGAAGGTCAGATCCAAGCTGACCACCCTCTCTGTCTCCCAAGGCAACACAGTAAAAGGCCCTTCCAGAGGGTCCAGATGGTCACCTGAACCCCTGGCTCTACCCAGCTGCCCTTGTTTATGGGCCGCACCCTGAGAAATTGACCATTCTCTAGAAGAAGTAATGCACAGAAACACATAACGTACAGGGAAAGAGCCATTTCAAAGCTCTTTCTAATGAGGAATTCAAGACTCGAGGAAGTGAAATGGCCAGCCTCAGATTACAGCTGGTCACAGGGACACACATGAATCAATGTAGACACCTCAATATAAGGCACTCATTAGCAACACATACAATCGAGCACCTCCTGAGACAAAGTGCCTGGATGAAAATCATAACACCAATGTTTTTTTAAATCTAATTTTTCCTCTACAGTGTTCCATGCATAGTTGTTTTATTCCACCTGCATGATGATAAAACAGTCAAATGCAGAAAGGAGAAAATGATCTTGGCCATAACACGCACACACACTTAAATTCTAACAAGCAAAGAATTTGTGTGGAATTTGGCTTCTCATCTGTAAGGCCAAGAAAATCAATGCCACCTCATAGTCCTTGTCATACACGTGTCTGTTGATCAGCTTTATGCTTCCCCCCAAATCTCCCTATGCCTGTGCTAATCCTGCCACCTGGGCCACCCTCCCCACTTCTCCCAGCCACCAGGTCCCTACAGTCCTTGCAACTTGGCTCAATATTTGCCTTTTCAAAGAAGCTCTCCAACTGCAGCAGCCCCAAATGGCACATGCTCTTGTCCAGGCCCATCTCCATCACTCCACAGCCGTCTCCATCACTCACTCCTGCACTAGCTCCCACTCTCCAGTCAGGTCCCTCAGGGCAGGGACCCTGCCTTTTCAATCTGCATTCCCTGACCAGTTGTTCTTTGCTTTTGGATGTGTATTTGTGCAGGGAGAGGGAACACACTGCCCCCAGAACCTGCGCAAACCCAATTCCCCAAATTTACCCCTCCTAGCCCATCCAAGGCCCTGAGGTTGAGAGGTGTGCTCCCAATAGCATCACTGTGTATGACACAAAATGGGTATTTGCAAAAGTCTTGAGAATACAGCAAGAGAAGTCAGGGAAATTAATACAATAATCTTGGATTTCTATATCTGGCTGCAATTGTCCCCTCATTAATTTGTCTGACAACTGTGATGAAACTTGCTCAGCATTTTAACTTCTGAAGGCTGGGCAGAATAAAGACAAAGGCTCTGGAATCAGAAAAAAAGTAGGTGTGCGTCTGGGATCTACTACTTAGTAGCTGGATGCTCTGGGATAAATAGCTGAGTTCCTCCTCCCTTTTACCAAAGCACAGTAATGGTTCCTACTTCATGTGGCCCTTAGGAGGATTAAGTGAAAATAAGGTATCTAAAAATTTTCTACATTGTCAGGCACACCGTAAGCACTTTAAAAATGACAACTATTACTATCATTTATTTCAGTCGTTCTCACTTCTCCAGAAAATAATTGGGGATTTTACTGTTTCTAAAAAAAGTATACTTTCAGAGAAAGACGGAATGCTGTCTCATCAATTATTCATTCGTAGTCTCTCTCTCTCTCTCTCTCTCTCTCTCTCTCTCTCTCTCTCTCTCAATTGATCTTGTTTTGGGAATGTTCCCTTCCCTTGCGGGGTGGGGAGGGGGTGCCGGTGGTAGCAGCGCTCTCCCTTACCTTCAGAGCGGCGTCCCCGAGGCTGGGGCGGGGGCGGCAGCTCCTCCTGCACTCCAGGTCGCGACTGCGGAGGCCCAGTTCAGAAAGTAGGTGAGAAGCAGCGATCGCCACCTCCTGGCTACCGTGGAACCTGAGAGGTGTGATTAAAGAGACAAGGAACCCAGAGAGGGTTACGAAAACCAAAACAAAAAAGAAGAAGGAAAAAAAGTAGAAACAAAGCGAAAGAAGAATGTCAGGCGTCTGGCAGCTCCCGGCTGCGAACCCAGCCCAGTGGGGGCTGCAGGTGGGCACCGTCCGCGGTCAGGCGATGCTCCGGCTCCGGGCGTGTCGCGGTCTGGGGCGCTCTCGGTCTGGGGCGTTTCCAGGCTTAGAATGCTCCCTGACTTGAGGTACTCCCGGTCTGGGGCCCCTCCGGTCGGGGTGCTCCTCGCAGAGTGCCAGAGTACCTGCTCCTCCACCCAGCCGCGCCGCCTGGAGTTACTGCAGCTACTGGATCGCGCGGTCCAACGGGCGCAGCTGGAAAACCCGGCGCTTCGCCCTTTTCCCACGGACGGCGTGGACCCCCGTCCTCTGGCTCTTCGTCCCCAGCGGCGCCGCGCGGGTCCCGGGAAATCCCGGGCGGTGGCCAGGTGACCTGCGGGGCCGGGAGGGGGCGCCCCGGGGCCGCTCCCACGCACCCTGCTGGCCGAGGCGCACAGCAGAGGCTGCGAGGAGAAAGGATGCCTGGCCGCAGCTGTCGCCGGCTCTTCAAGGGGAAAGGCGAGGAGGCGGGGGGAGGGAAAAGGGGTCCCCCAGGGAGCCGAAGGTGAGACTGGCCCCGCGTCTCAAGGACGCAAGTGCGCCCGAGGCTTTCTGCTTTCCCAGAAGGATGGGGGTTCACTATGGGGAAGTAATAGAGAGGAGTGCAACTGAAATCTTAATCTATTTTTTTAAGGAGGCCAAAGGAGAATGTGTGTTTCTAGGTTTTTATTGTGTGGCAGAACTGTTATTAAACAAAAAGGAAGAGGGAAACCCATAGCTGACAGGCAAAAGGTTTGAGAATTATTTTCATTCTTTTTACCCAATCAAGATAATTCACCATATAATAAACAGAAAAAATACGTAATTATCTCAATGAATGAAAATAAAAGCATCTGACAAAATTCAACAGCATTTCTGAATTAATAACGATCAGGAAACAGTGAATAGAAATGACCTTTCTTAATCAGTTAAAGAACATCTGTAAGAAACCTACAGGTAACTTCATAATAGTGAAACATTTTGCTTTTTCCTAAGAGTAGTGATGAGATAAAGATTTTGGCTCCCACCTGGGACAACTGCTTTGGAACAAGTGAAGAAATAAAAATAAAATTAGAAGGCATAAAGATTGGGAAGGAAGAATTAAAACTACTGGTTTTAACAGAGAGCATAATTATATGTAGACCAACCTTTGAAATCTATACAAAAAAAACCGTAGTAGATCTAATAGACTAATACATCCACACATATAGTCAATTGATTTTTTACCAATGTACCATGTCAATTCAATGCGGAAACAAACAGCCTTTTACAAACATTGCTGGAACAGTAGAGTATCTCTACAGAAGAAGCAGAAAAAAGAATCTCATCCTTACTTTTTTCCGTATACAAGTATTAATTCACAATAGACCATGAACCTAAACATAAAATCTAGAACCATAAATATTTCATAAAAATACATAGAAGACTATTTTCATGCCCGTGGACAGGCAAAAAAAAAGTTATTAGCCAGGACACAAAAAACACTAGCTGTGTGAGACAAATTAATTAATTAGATGTCATCAAAATGTAAAATGTCGACTAAACAATGACATCACTTAAAAATGAATAGATAAGCCTGGAAACATTCTCATTTTACATCTGTCTGGCAAAGAATGTGTATCAATGATATATAAATAATTCCTACACATCAACAATATAAAAAGAAATACAATTTAAATAGGGCAAAAGATTTTGCCTTCACTAAAAAGACGTATGAATGGCTAGTGAAAACATGGAAAGGGTTCAACATCATTAGCTGGGAAACTTCAAGTTAAGACCATGGTGATACTCATCTAACACCCATGAAAATGATTAAAATACAAAGAAACTTCATAATACCAATTATTGGTGAGACAATGAAGGAACAGAGCTCTCGTACACAAGTGGTGGGAATGTAAAGTAGTACAATTAGTTTGTGAGACAATTTATAAGTTTCTATGAAAGTTTAATATGTACCTACCTTATGACCGCTCTTAAGTGTCAACCAAAATGAAATAAAAAACGTATGTCCACAAGTATGTTCATAGGAGCCATATTCATAATAGCAATAAACAGGAAACAATCCATATGTTCAGCAACAGGAAATACAAAGCAACGAACTACTGACTCATGTAAAACACAGATGAATCTTAAAAATAGGGAGTTCAAGACCAGCCTGACCAACATGGTGAAACCCCGTCTTTAAAAAAAAAAAAAAAATATTGTTGAGTAGAAGTAGCTAGACCCAATACCATATGACCTTACTGATATGAATATAAAGATATGACAAAACTAATCCATGGAGTTAGAAATCAAAACAGTGTTTGCCTGGTAGCACAATGGAACTTTCCAGGGTGATGGAAATAATATCTGTCTTGTTTGGGGTGAAAATTACACAGGTATGTTCAACAGTCAGAAATCATTAAACTGAACACTTAGGATCAATGTTTTATTGTATGCTACACAAACTTGATTCAATTAAAAATAATTGATTTTTTCTTACAATTCACAGTAATTTTCACCATGATTGTGTGTTAGACATTCAACAAGTTTTGGCTACATTTGTTTTATTCACGCCACCTTGTATGGCAGGAGAAGTATATATTACTCTCACAGTACAGAGGAGGAAATAAGGTCAGTGGTGGTGCTAGTGTGAGTATCCAGGTCTTCCGGTGGTTTCCCGACCTCATTATGAGTGTACAGCTCTGAATCCTGAGCCACTGCAGCTGAGAAAGCCCTTGGGGCTCAACTTCTCCATCCTCCTATTTTTCAGTTGCAGAAACTGAGCCCCAGGGAGCTCAGATGACTTGGAAAGTGGAGTGTTAAGAAAAGGGGTTAATGGAGAAAAGAGCTCAGCAACTTCAGTTTTCCTCAGGCCAGCCCTATCTGAGGTCTCTGAAGTGCTTCCTTCTTCCCTGCATATTTTCACAATTGGCTCTAAACCCCATCAGGATTATCAAGGAGTGTGCCTTCCTGGGCTATATACATGGCTCCCATCACACTCTTCTCCCCGTCCCTCCCAGAGAGGCACTTAGCATACATTCAGACAATGTAAATGTTGATTACTTGCAAAGGAGCTTATAATAAAGACAGTTAAAACATATTTTAAAATAAGAAATATGGGGCAAACTGAAGCCAAGAAAGAGATTATTACAAATTCCGTGTAATGATGTTCTATGTGCCTGTTGTAGAAAAATCCCAAATTTAGCTCTGTGCTTTCAAGTAGCTAATGTAAAGAAGAAAACAAATCAATTCCAAAATTTCCTGTATTCATAAATCGAAACCACACTTGCCATTCTAGATGGATGAAGAAGCAAGGATAAAGACACATCTATTCCTGAGATTGAGACTGGGGATAATTTATTCTTCAGTGGTCCTCATTGAGAGAAGTCAGAGAGTATAATACACATTAAAAGAAATATAGTGAAGTTTCATAATAACAACTATTGTCATTTATTGAATTCTTACTCTAGTCCAAATATTTTTTTAAAATTTGATTAGCATAGAAACTTCAAGTTAAGACCTTGAAGTTAAGACAGAAATCCAAAGTGTTTCATATTCGTTATTCTACTTAAAGAAACTAAGCTTTGGAGAAGGTAAGTACTTTCTCAAGAACACACAGCTGGTAGGCCTACAGAGGATGGCTTGTTGATTCCAAATACTATATCAACCAGTTAGCCATACAACACCCTTTTCATTGACCAATATTTTAGTAATTCAACAAAACCAAATGGTAATCTACAGAAGTAAGGTAGCCAGATTTAGCAAACAAAACTACAAAATGCCCAGACAAAACTGAATTTTGGGCCTTCAGATGAAAGTTCGTTGTCTGAATTCAAGCTCAATACGTGTCCTGATATTTTTTTCTTTCTTTTTTTTTTTTTTTGTTGTACTTTAGGTTCTGGGGTACATGTGCAGATCATGCAGGATTGTTGCATAGGTACACACATGGCAATGTGGTTTGCTGCCTCCATCCCCCCATCACCTACATCTGGCATTTCTCCCCATGTTGTCCCTTCCTGACCTCCCCATCTGCCCCCCGCTGTCCCTCCCTTGGCCCCCGCAACAGACCCCAGTGTGTGATGCTCCCCTCCTTGTGTCCCTGTGTTCTCATTGTTCAACACTCGCCTATGAGTGAGAACATGCGGTATTTGATTTTCTGTTCTTGTGTCAGTTTGCTGAGAATGATGGTTTCCAGATTCATCCATGTTCCTACAAAGGAGATGTCCTGATATTTTAATACAGGTTTCCTGTATTTTATCTAGCAACCCAATCTGGGGGTACAGACTAAAGGTATAGGTAC